>JAAAKL020004260.1:0-21331 GCA_010016065.2 Carybdea cf. marsupialis auct. non (Linnaeus, 1758) | reverse complement strand
TTCGAATAGAATATATAACATTTTTTTGCGATTAAATGACGTTCGCGTCCCCCCAAAAATTTTCGATGTCCCCAGCTTGGGGACGCGACCCCAAGGTTGAAAACCCCTGCCTTAACCACTAAACTTGTATACAGTGTACTGCTAGTTAAATATCTGGCATTAAAGAGGAACATCTTAATGAGAATAGCACAAGGAAAAGGGGAAATAGGAAAGTGATCGAGCAAGACATTTTTAAAAAGGACTGCAATTTTATATATATCCATGGGTATAAAATTACGGTCATATATATTTGAAGTGTCGTGCCGTGAACATGAAAAAGTAGACATTTTATAAAGCACAACGAAGGACAGGGTCATAATTTTCTTTTTCTTCAATAAAATTTGTTTTACTTGATTGATTGCAACAGAAAGAAAGACAAGTAAAAGATGCTAAGACTATGCAAGAGAGCTTCATCACGGAATAGTAGGATTGAAGTAATCTGTTTTATTTGAGTTTGTCATGAAGGTGAACGAATCTATAAGGAAACTCACTGGTACTACAAGTCGTGCTCAAATATTCGACATATTTGAAAATTACACAACTAAGCTTTCAAAGGCGTGCTTGTGTCTCTTGTGTACAAGGGCGCATGGGAACTAACATTAACATCATTGGATGTGTATTTAGCAATACGGTTCATAATACAACATAATCCTCCATTGTGACCAGAGTCTTTGGAGCGACGAGCAAGATACTTCTTTCACAACTCGGGACAATTTTATTAACGAGGAATTAAAAATTTACTAGCAGGGGCGCAGAGAAGAGTAACATTGTACGCAGGCAGAAATTTACACTACGTCCTTGATGTTTGACAACTAGCCCAAAGTAAAGTAAGAAACTATTACGAAAGAGACTGCCCACATACCGAGAAATAAAACTTTTAAACTTCAACACTATTTTCTCTTTACTGTGTTTGTACATTTGAAACAGCTATTACAATTTTCAGCCTACTAGCATCAGTACTTTCCGCCCGGCATGTTCAGTTTGGATAACAAAATTAGTGGACAGAAAAATTTAATAAATTAAGAATAGAAAAAGCTATCTAAAATAGTTCTGAGAATGATGTCATTTCAACACTTCTTTGTCAGGACATCCTAATTCCTCCAATTTAGGTTTTAAGGAGAATGTCAGGAAACAATAGTAAAATTCTGTGTCTGGATGCAAACCCACTTTTACGATAGAGTACAAGACAAAAATATGCGATGACGTTGAACAAGTTATGCACTTGGAGCTACTCGTCAAAATTATTAACAATTGTAACATTAGTAATGGCGATGATTATGATAATAATCTCTCCTGAAATAAAGAACGCTCTTAATAGATCTCTTCAGCTAAATTAACTGGAGAAACAAGACGCCATTGAACTTTGTTGATGATTGTACGAGGCTTTGTTATCGTTCTTAGGTAGCATTGCAAGCCTAGTAAAGTTTCTTTTGGTTCGTTACCAAAGTTTGCAAAGATGATGATCGAGCTGATGGCCTTGGTGGGACATTCATACATGTTGTTATTAAAGGAAGGTAGTGTTGGTAATAAAAATCAAAGGAACAACCTGCAAAGCTACCAATCTTCTACAGACAATTCAAAGTCTGTTCTTGTTTGATTTTTTGTCTGTTTGATACTGAGTTTGTCATGCCATTCTATTCAACATTGATAAATTTTAAAAGTCACCCTCGTTTCAATGAAAAGAAAAAAAAAACAAAATAATATCTAAAGGCGTAGTAGCTGGGGGAAATAAAAAGTTGTCCCCCATGTAAAAAAATGAAGGACTTGAACATATATTTTGTGTATATATTTATTGATGGGCATAAATAATTGCAAAATATTGAAGAATTGATGATATTTCTGTTGTGTAATCATGTGCTTCGTAATACGTAATAAGATGATATATAGGGCATTAAAAGAGCCTACTATGGATTATTAGAAATCGTGAATTAATGTACAATTAGGATTTGATTCAATTTAATACTAATCCTCCCTGGTGTTGTGTAAGAATTTTGAAAGTTGGGCAAGCTCAAAATATTCTCCCCTACTTATTTCTTTACGAGGTGTTCAGTTCAACCTCTAAAAACGTTTCAATTTCTGTAAATAAAGAATTGCTAGGTGCTTAATATTGTCATATTGTTCCATTAAAGTGGCAGACATTCTTTAAAGATGATCATTACAACCATTTAAGAGACGACGTGTTATAGTTAGTATTTTATCTGGCTTCTGATTATTGAGAAGATTGTTCAAAATATTGACAGCTTAATAGGAGAAACTGGCGGAGAAGTCGAGGACAAATAAAAGCAAGAATTTACCAACTAGACATTGTGGAGAAAGTGTGCCAACCATCTTTATGGTATAGAAGTACAACTTTGCTCACTAAGGTTTCATTTTTGGATTCCTAAAAATACTAACTTTAGTCAACTCATTGGCTTCCATTGACAAGAGAGTTGATCATGACAGCAGTTGTAAACTTTATGAAAGTTACTTTTCGAGGGGTACTCCCCCCATCACCAGGCCACTAACTTCTGTTCTAGCAGCTTTTTGTACTCGCATATTTAGTTTTTGTATAAGTAGGCTGGCACAGAAAGCTCTGATAATAAATACTTTAATGACGTCCTTAAAAATCAAGTGTTGTACACATTTTTTACTTTTAACCATAGAAATTTTTTGATTTTGATGCATTTCTATAAAAAGTACGCAATTTTCTGCCCGGAGGCTTAAGATTTTACCCATAACGGTGTGTCTCCTGGACTCGTTGTTGCCGCAGTTGTTGATACATCTAAAGTTGTAAATGCGGTGGGAAAGTGTGACGTCACGATTTTGGACATTTTTGGACTACGGGATAAAACTCAATTTTCATGTTACCCTGTTAGTGAGACCGCCAATGGCCAAAATTGAGAGTGATGCCCTTTCCCAAAACGGAGATATCAGAGTTCAAATTTCTGAATCTCTCTAACAAAACCCTATTTTTTATGCTGCTTCCTAAGTTAAGGATCCAAAGAACATCAATGGAGTTTTGAGTAGAGATTTCGCCTCTACTTTAAACACTACAATGCACGCCTCTAGTTTCAACACTATATACACTACAAATCTGTTATTTTGGGAAACAGCCTATTCCAAGCTTGCCTTTTGATATCTGGAGTTAAATCGTACCATTTTCAAAATTTTTGATTTGTGACGTCATCACTTTCCCTCCGCAAACCGCAGAGTAAGAGTAGAAAATAGAAGCGGATTATAAACTGACTGCATCATAGGATGATTGTAACTGATTCGCTAGAGCAATATGATTACCTAAATGCGGAAGAGGAAGAAGATGGGAGAAGTAGAGTAAACCAAAACCTCTCAAAGTATCATTATATTATTTCCGACTACATCGCACAAATTACAAATGCATAGAATAGTATAATTTTAAAAAAGTAGAACATAATAAAAGACACCATATTGATTAAACCAGTCAATGCATTTCCAAAGCTAAAAAAAGCAGGAACTTGTTTAATCACGAACACAGATATCAAAGCTCAGAACTTCAACGAGTTTTTTATAAACATCGGTAGTGAATTAGCCTCGAAAATTCCTAAACTAGTAAGAATTTTACAAGTTACATAAAACTGTCCATTAACAGACGTATACTCAGCAAAATTTTGAACAAGGAAGCAATAAATAAATTAAAGTGAAGTAAATCCGATGGTATTGACAGTATAAGATTCAATGAGGCAGAAGCAATAAGAGCAAAGTATACCACTCACCCTATTTTCAAATGTTCCATAAAATTAGGCGTGTTCCGGACCACCTTAAAACTGCAAAGTGTATTTCCATATTCAAAATTTATCGAAAGGTACAGTCCTATTTCTATCCTTTCAATATTTTGGAAGGCACAGTAAATGATAAACTTTATATTTGCCTTGAAATCATGGATTTTGGTATGCAGGCCAATTTTTATTTAGGAACAGTTGCAAAGTCTATTACAAAGTATGCGTCCTAGTAGACAGGTAATTAAGTTCCTGTAGGAAGGAGAATTTACACTTGCTGTATTTTTGGAACTGAAAATAGTCTTTGATACTATCGATCACCAAATTCTCTTGACTGAACTAGAATTAAAATGAGTACCAAACAAAGTAGCAAGCTAAACAAAACACTACCATAAAAATAGAATGTAAGTAATAAGCTACCAATTAAAAATTACTACCTCTACTTACAGTAGAATTACTATTTCTTTTTACCGTGGAGTTCCCCAATGGAGTAGTCTACTATCATTTCTGTTTTGCACAAATGATTCACCTAATGTATAAACTGAACTGAAAGAAATCTTATTCACAGACAACGCCAATGTTACTCTAAAAAGATCAAATGTAACAAATCCCTTTACGTGTGAGAACATTGAAATCTCCAAAATATACAAATGAAGACCACAGGGGAAAAAAGGCAAAAATCACTAACGTGTTTTTTTACTTATCACATGCATATTGTGCAATATTCTCTAACGACTCTTAAGACTATTGGTTTCGAGCGACCAACGGCATCAGTCACACTTTTTGATGATGATAATAAAGCCAATGCCAGGTAAAAGGGGCATTTGTGCACATTCGAAGGAGAAAAAGGTGTTAGTCCTAAAATATAAAAATGTGACATATGCCCCTTTTCTCCTGTAGTCTTAAAATCCTATGATAAAGTAGCCCGTAATTTTTAAAAAATGAACTACAGTCTCTTTAAAATGAAAAACACCAAACATCTGGGGAGCCAATTGCCAATTTATTTCTGAAAAGAAGAAACAGTTTTACAGCTAAAAATTACTTTCACATTGATGCCTTAAAGATATTTTATTTCTCCCTCATTCACAACCATCTACCATAATCATGTTAAGCCGGGGCTAATGTGCCTATGACGCATATCACAATATGATTAGTCATACTGGAAGGAAAGGCAACAAGAAAAGTGTGCAAAGGCGCCCGGAATGCCATTGCAAGACCACCTTTTAAAATCATTAAGGTATTGAACATCTTCCAAATAAGCATCCACAAAATGTTGTGCTTCACCAACATACCTTTCAGAATATCTTTTAACACATCATACATTCGTACACAACACGTTACTCATGACACGTTACTCGTGACACGTTACGCATGACCTCCGAAGACTGAGACTAGTAAGGAATATGGGAGAGATTGGTTTAACATTCAAAGCTCCTTTCCTGAGGTCCAGACTTCCAAAATTAGCAAGACGTTTTTATCCAAAGTAAAATTAGGACCATTGTGGGAACAAGAAAAGGTAATTAAATGTCTCGTTACCCGAACAGAAGTTTTTTATGCAGCAGAAACAGGAAAATGTACGCCGCAACCGCTTCAAAAACACTTTCTAATCCAAGCAAATGACATTGTCCAGCAATAAAAAATATTTTGGTTGAACTCTATTCAGGATAAAGATAATAATAAATTAGGAGTAACAAATGTAGCAGTTAAGAATATAATAACCACAAGCTTTAACTTCTGCTAAGTGTAAATTATGAGACTAAGTGGCAATGCGATGCTTTACAAAACCGCAAATATTCTGTTAGATGCTACCCCTCCCGTTTTAACTTGCTTGAACCAAGAGCTTCAAAATAATCCACTCCCTAGTTGTCAAAGGCACAAATAACCACACGCAGCTCCTGCTACCTTTCAAATGACCCTCTTTTGCCTCCAGACCTCCTTAAAATACGCAAGCCAATCATGCCGTGCCAACGACCACTGTTACATAAATACTATTTATTCTGGTGTACATGTTGCGTATTACTGTCTTTTCTTTATAAATCCTCTAGAATAAATGCTTCCAAAGTCATCTCAGTTTCTCTCCATGATTCGAGAATTTGTCCGCCCTCTAGGGAAATATTATAGCACACCTTCGCTTATTATCGTAATCATTGTACGTCATAATTTATGGTGCAAATAAAATGTATTCTGTTAATTCATAAAATTCGTTAATTATGCCATTGATGAATATTAATATATGATATTGAAATCAAGAGAAATAAGGAACAAAAGAAAGAAAGGACGAAAGAAACAAAGAATAAAAGAAAGAAGAATGTTCCTTAGTATATCAAATACATTGTTCAAGTAACAGAAAATCAGAATAGGAAATATCAAGACCGGCTATGAACTCAGAAGACTTCTTAGTCTGACAATTCTCAGAAAACAAATCGTCAAAATGTACAACAACGAGGCACTACATTAGATTCTCGAAAAAGCCAATCAATACTTGGACTACATAGCTTGTTTTGCATGTTTGATAAGTCAGCATCCCCTAGAATAAAGATAATCAACTGAATTAATCGATTGTGCCTGTATTGGTAAATCGAACGCATTTTACTTGCGTCACTTGAAAAAGAACCAAGGCAAACACATTAAGTGTGGAGGTATGGGTTAAGTTATGGATTTTGGACGACATTGTACTGACGTAAACAGCATGCATCCTTACGCCTTGGAGAGATGGTAGGAGTATCCACATTACGATCCCTGAGTAATCCAACCTTCAACATACACAGGAAGATATTGCTATGCCTATAAATATATGTGACAAAAGGAAAGTTGTCCCTGACCGTCATGTACGCAAATGTAGATATCCAGCAACAAAGCAAAGTATACTAGCTGAACTGTGCTGCAGGCTTCAGCGCAGTGCACACTGCCTACGGGAGACGCACAGAGACAGCGACAACAGCTACATATCTATACCTGCTTTGTTTCATTACAAAAACAGTATCGAGGTGCTATCTTTGTCAAAGTTCTGTTGTAGAAGCTACAAACTTTCAGAACAGAAACATATTAAAGTACTAAGAGTAGAACTGAGCACTGATGTAATAACAATTGTTTATACTAACAATTACCAGATGACTTGAAGCAGCCATACACTGTTTCACTATTACACAAAAATAGCACATTATCATAGGTGAATTGAACAGCTATAGTATTTAGTGGAGATAACAGGAAGCTAACACAGATAGAGACAGTAGAGGAATGAATGGACAGTAACCCACTTAGTCTGTTTCATGACTCTAAGATGGCGCCACCATTCCAGGGCCCGCTGGAGACATGGTTATAGACCTGATCTTGCCACGTCATCAGTAGTACAGCAGGACTCTCTCAGAAAATCGTCATGGAACGAATTACATCAAGTCAACAACAGCGCATTACTTTTACCGCTATAAAGCTAATAAGAGTACATTTCAAGAGACGCTTTAACTACAAGGTGGCTATCTGGAAAAGGTTCGCTGATGAGATATACCAGCGAGTAAAGCGTATTGTATCAATACTATACAGCTATGACGACTTTGCTTAACTTTTTAAGAAGACTGCAAAGAAATATCTCCCAAGGATGTTTCACAAGATTCTGGAACTCTCGTAAGACATCCATCGGACAGAACTAATTAAAAGCATACTTGAAAGCAGGCTTTCCTTGTTGAGTTGGGTGAAACGTAGTGTATATGACGAAGACTTGGGAATGGCCTACAACAAGGACAAAGATACCAGGCCTGTCATCTATGCAGACGACCTTAGGATAACTGCCCAACACGAATACTTCAAGCTAGTTAAAAAACGACCTTCTGATGCCTTCAGTAAACTGTACCTTGCTATGGAGAGGATCACCCTCATGCAAACCCACCAAAGACAGAGGTGTGTGCCTTAAGTATGCACAATCAAGAAGCTAAACATTACCTTATATGGCGTACAAATTTTTGCTTTCATCCAGTTTATCTAGGCGTCATTCCACATCGCTATCTCTCTTTCAAGACCCGTGCTGAGAGTGGGAAAGCAAAACATGTTCAAGAAGAAACACAGAAGAAAAAGGACTGGAATACGTTTGGTCGGCAGCCCATCCACTCCACAGTTAACTACCTCAGCCCTCTGCTATTCATCTGTCGAGTACATATGTCCATATTGGGAAAGATCAGCCTATGTTAAAAAACTTGACTATATGTCTCAGATCAAACCCAAATGACAGCCCGTGCACCCTATTAGGCATATCACTACCAGAGAGACGATGCAGTACAGGAAGCAGAAGTAAACGCTGACGCCAGGCCACTGATAAGAAACATCCTCTATTCCACCAGATCCCAGCAGAGAGACGGTTCAAGTCTAAGAGAGGTCCCCTCAATGAGAGTAGAACCCAACAGAGCAAAAAGTACCAGACATACCTTATGGAAAGAAAGACTTCTTCTTCTTCCAACAAGGACAGCCACATCTATAAGTGCCAAAAAAGGTGCTGGTACTCCCTCAAGCTACTCCGAGTGGAAATGCGTCCGCAGATTAAGATCTAAAGTTGACCGCTCAAAAGTGACTCTAAACCAGTTGGGATATCTGGAAGCTGAAGCTGTGAACTGTCGATGTGGCACTGAATCACAGGCCTGCCGGAGTATCAATACAAGCCTGTGGTTTTTGCACAATACAATGATGATGCAAGAGGGTGTATTCAACTACAGGTAAAATACAAGATTTATAGTGAGTGTAAGCACGATGACAAGAAGAATCTGAAGTGAAGTAATATCCGAACTACAGACATCCAAACTTTCGCTATCGTTGGTAAGGGGTCGTTGCTTATTGGCAAAGCATCGTCTATCTACAACTACGGAGACCTTTGGTTCGATTCCGCGTGTTCTCACGATATTTCCCCTTTGGGATTTTGTAACACCGACACGTCTACCATATGTCATTACAAGTGGTGACCCTGACGTGAGCAGAACACGCAACCTTCTGATCACCAATAATCCATATTGTTTGGAACAAAGTCGGCTTTTGCTGTCGTAAGGGGTAGTATCTTGTATCAAGTCTTTCTTTTGATCAACATTAGACTATCCAGCGAGGTGAAATTCTTGCACGCGCTCAGAGCTGGTTGTGCTACTGAATATGTTTCGGGGTTCGAAACTGATAAAAACCTTTCTACATATCAAGTCAAGGCCCGGTCATTTTAAAAATGCGATAGCGACGTGCTTTTACTGGTTCAAATGACATTGAAAAAAGTTTAAAATGCAGAAGAGACACTAGACACCATAGTTGTTTGTACATTTCCTCTCAGCATTGCCTCTGGAGCAAGGAAAGTGATTTTGACCATTGACGTAACACATGAGTAAATAACTACCCTGGATCATAATGAACCATCGATGGCTGAATGTGACGCATGATTATTCCCTATCAGCAAAAATTACAAGATCTCAGAAACAGCAAGACACTGCCATGTGAGCTCTAGTGCTTGCAAGGCAAATTCTTATTAACATTTACATCCAGTTCTAAATTGATAGACAAACAAACAAAACGTGAAGCCATTTGTAAGAAATTCAGAGCAAGCTTTATATTGGAAACAGAGATGGTGCTGTTTTTGGAGTTAGTTGAAGTTTCTTACTAAAACATCAAAGGATACCAAGATCAGTGTCCATTCTGCCTTTTCTTCATTCTGCGTTCAAAGAGACGTTATTTTGCTACCTGACTCGTAGTTGAAATGCCTGGTACAAGCAGAAAGTTAGTACGCCTACTGTTATGGGGGATAGTTATCTGAACGGTATAGCTCCTAAGGAAATGCATATTTGACCTCTCTTTTATAGGATAAAAATTGCATCTGTGAAATACGTTTAAGGCAGATTTTCAACTTCAGTTGCAATTCTATTCGATTTAATCTATTAGAGATTATCAGTATGATACTTCATTCTTAGATCCAGTTTAAAAAGTTATTTACCCCTCCTTGCAGAGTCGAACTATGACAACTGTACTTCTTTGGATTTCTTACAGAAGATTTTGCTCAGTCATATTGCAAGTGGTATATAAATTCATTAGTACTTTCATATCATATGGTAGAAATTATATGTTCATCTCTCAGTCAAAATGTCACCTTCTTACCATTAAAATTGAGCTATGGATAATTGACTTTGGCAAACATATGTCTAGCTGATTCTCATCAGCACAAGTTGTACATAAATGATAGATTTCATGTCATACTTAAGTGCCCCCATGCTATGGAGTTTCAGATATTCTTTATTTTGTGCTAATGAGACCTTCTTTTCTAAGTGATGACATTGATAGATCTTCATCTTTGTCATCTCTCAACAGTTGTTAACTAATAACAGTTTAGAAAGATGACGATGGAAAACCTGATTTGAGCCAGTTTTTCTACAAATTTTATATGGGCAGCAGAACCTACAGGGGATATCGTAGACTGTGATTGGTTGTGAGAGCCACTAATATTTTTTGGCTGCATGCATTCGTACTCCTCTAGTTTCCCTAAAACAGTGCCAGTTCCCAAGTAAAATGCCACTGAAGGATAAAGATTTAGTGAACTTTAAAAGCTCTTCTGTCAATCAAACTACCATGCCACAGCTGCAGGAAACAGACACGGTTCTCCACATTTTTCATGAAACATGTCACTCAAACACGACACAATATTTTGATATTGGATGGGTTTTGCGATTTAGAGATGATTAGGAAATGATTCTAAGGACGCTATATTTCCCCTGTTCTGCAGTCCTCCATATCATACATCCTTTCATTTGATGTTGTAGTGCTGAAAAAGATATCTTTAGAACTCTGACTTTATAATTAATTTCCTCTCTTAAGTAAAAATTGGGAAAATTTCTTTGTCCCTGCTAATAGCTTATTATGTGCGCAAGGTTCTCAGAACAAAAGTGGGCGGTCATCAGAACCAACTTTCACACATCTACTCTAGTACGTGCCACCTACGTCCTTTGACGAGGAAGAGAAATATTGTCCATGAGTACTTCTTGATGGACAGTGACACGTATTGTACTTTTATCAACGTAGAGGTTAATACATCAGTCGGAAATGTAGCCCATTGATGTGCTTACGAAGATGATTCTTTTCGAATTGCCACAGAGAAGCACGGGTTGACAATCCAGAAAAGAGCAGAAGCATTCCAAGTGTTCTGCCGATGATAGAAAGAGAAGAGGGAGTTCGTAGGGACATCTTTACTCAAACAGGGATAAAATGCTCGTATTGTGATTCCAATGATTTTGTTCCTCAAGCCATAAGCTCACGGGCCACTTTTTTACATTTTTGGGGGGTTGGAGAGGGGGATGACTGACTAATTTTGCCCGAAAAGAGAATGATTTGCCCCCAAAAGTATGGACAAAACTTAACGAGGGAAAGTTCTATTATTGATTTCAAGGAATAAGTCATTTTAAATTAATTTCTTTACTGTTGTTTATTTGTAACCGAAGAAGTGTTCTATTTATTATTGCATCATTATCCGTTCTCCAAACAACTTGTAAAAAAATTGTTCATCGGGCATTTTTAGAGGGGCTGCAGTGCGAGTGTGATACGCCCACTTCTCCTTTCCCTCGCTCCGCTTTGCGCCTGACTGTACTTGCTGAACATCATATTAGGTTTGAAGTACAGGGCATATTGCTTTCAAAACGTTACATCTAGAAAATTAAAATGCGTAAACTGAAACTAGGTTTGGAGTAAATGCTTTAATGGGTTCATCTTCACAGCAATAGAGCCTTCGGAAGGAAAACGTTTCTTTAAAGGGGCGATATAATTCAAGACAGTACAGTTTAGAAGATGTGTCCACTGCCTATAAAAGGCAATGTAGTTTTTTCTTGGCAGGATTATAACCGAAAAAGAGTTACAATTTTCATCATGGATATCATTATCATCATCATGATCATTATAATCATTAACGGCATAATTGTCATTATCATCATGATATACATCATCATTATTATTATTGTTATTATTATTATGATTATTATCATGTTCATCATCACTATCAGCAGCAGCAGGACTAGTTGCATCAGGATCGGCATCTGAATCAGAATCATGATGTAATATATAATCAGAGATTTTATTCGTCGTGGTTGTCAATCTCATGATAAGCAATCTCTATTTCTCTAGTATGCAACTGATTATTTATCCATAAGAATTTTTTTATTTTTCTACGTTATGTTTGGTTTTGATAGCAAACGCCAGGAATTTTTCAGATCTTAGACATCAGTTTTTACAATAGAGCACAGTTATAAAATAGTGAATATTCCTCTTGCAAAACGCTTTCTGACGTCATGTAGCCTGTTTTAATGCATGTTCAGAATCCCCATCCATTTTTTCTTGGGGAACGCCCTCTCTCAAAAATTGCATTCTACAGATCTGTTATCGTAAACACAAAATTCCCATCCCTGTCACCATATAGATGGCCCTTCGTTAGATATCTTATGTATGAAGGATCATTAGGACTGGTATAGATATTTAGTAACTTTTATCAAAAAAGGGTAATTTATTTGAAGTAACCATATTTCTTATTCACCTGGTGATATTTAAAGAACTTCATGTATGTGTCACGAATGTGGAAATATCTCTACAACTACACCCTAGAGAGAAAACGGTTTAGCAAGAGAGTCCAAAACGGATAGTCGCCGTTTAAAAGCCTCTAAAGGAAGGGACTGTCTCAGCTTATCTTGATTCAAGTAAGAAAGTAAAGACTTAATTATTTTCTTTAACCATTTGCAAAGGATTACTTCAATTTCATATATTTTCTCTTTTATGAAGTCATTTATAAAACACTCAAATCCCAAGCTATAATACAATCAAACGATTGATAACTGTATAATGTTTAGACCTCCTAAATTTTCATGTATTCCAACTTAATTGCCCTAGTTCGTCATCATAGTCTGGGAAGTGGAATTTTACTGTCCGATGATGACGTTGCTCGTGGCTGAGATATCATGTTGATCGTAGCTCAAAACCCTTATAATCTCCAAAGACATACTTCCGAATCACGACCCGTTATAAATAGAAGGCAGTTGAACATTCCGGTTTCTTCAATTTGCAACTAAATACTTTCAGCACCGACAGCAGTCGCTTACAACATCAAATTTTACATCAATCAACCAAGGAAAAAACAGAAAAAGCGTCTGTAGAAACCTCCTGAACAAGAATGGTATGGTCCGCAGACTTAACAGCACATAGTCACGATTTAAGAATATAACAATCTGAAATCAATATATTTCATATTAGACGGATGAACGAAGAGAATGTTGGCAGAAAGCACCCTTTATCAACACTGCTTGTTTTTAATAGATCAATAATTGATGCCCGTTTCGAAACAAAACTGCCGATATACAACTGTCTCCTTTTTGTGACAGAAAAGGGACACACAAATTCCTCAACAGAGGTTAATTAGACTGGCCTACTGTAGAGCTAAAACCTTGCATTGCACATAAATAAATATATCTCATGCAACATTAAAACTATTTTTGCTAAAATACATGAAATACTCTTCATATACATAACAACGCCCTTGATTGTTACATAACATGAACGTGAATACTATAGGAAATTTAGGTTAGTTTTAACATAGAAACAAAACAAAACATCTGAAAATCTTGGGAGTCGTTGACTTCTTTCCAGCTAGAAGATACGAAAAATTTAAATGTGACCTGTGGTAATATTTCTTTGAGTCAGGTGACCGCCTCTGCTGCTCTGCAACACATTGTTAATTCAGAGAGTAATCGATCCTCCCCTCGGTAACATCAGAACTAATCAACTGATTCAAAAGCATTATTTTGTCATTTTTCTTTCATACTCCCTCCATTGTGTGAAGTCGTCAGTACGAAATTGCTTCCTCAATCTTCGCGACGCTCTTCTTGACCTCTTGCAGTCCCCGTGCCCATGTGACCGCTAATCGATACCACCCCTTTCCCAACGCCCACTCTCATTTGCTATCTCTTTATATTTTGCAATAAAATAATACGTGATGGACGGGATCTTGTGGTGGCGGCAAATTTGTTTTTTGATTGCATGTTTTTCGTAGATTTGTTTTTAATATCAATAAAAGCTTACTAACAGAGTTTCTCTTTGCACTTCTTTTGACGAAGTTAACCATTTCTGACAACAACGCGAATAGCTTTAAACTTTCGCTTTCCAGTTTAAACGTACACTTCTTTAAATAATGAGTAGCTATAATCTAACGTCTTGATACATCTCGTTCATCAGTATGTCTGTAAAAAATGCCTCGTTCTTAAGTTCTAACGATTACCTGGTGTGGGGTGTTGTCCAAGCTTTTTCGCGGCATACGCAGGGTTATGATTAATTGGGTCGAACCTTGCCTCATTAAACTTTATATGTACTTCTAATATCAAAAATATTTTTAATTCGAATTAATTCATTTGAAAGGGCAAGTATAAAGACTTATAGTTGACAAGTTAGTGCATTTCTTACCCTTGGCACTAGAATCTGAGGGAGCGTGTAACAATAAATAGCAGAGACGCTTTTGGATAGTAATGCGTGGACCGCAATACAGTGAATATTTGTATGTTATTGATGGACCAAACTCGTTCGTCTGGTATGTGGCACCTGAGGATATTAAATATCGGACATGGAGATGTTAGTAGCTTTTCTGGTTCTTATACAACAAATACGAACCATATTTAAGAAGAAGGATCTATGTATCAACGAAAATCAAGATGTATTAAAAATTACAATATGAAGTTGGGAAGAGAATTCCTAGAATACTAATAAGAGAGCATTAGAGCCATGCAAGTGTAAGGCAATGAAATCAATATATTCCGTGAAACTAATAGGCACATTGGATACTGCTTAACATCAGATATCAGTGAGATTTTCGCTATTTTGCTAGTACGTCTGGACATGCTATGACAGACTTTCTTTCCTCATCCCAATAAGTCATCAATAATCATGCCCTGAGTAAATATCATATTGCAATCAAGGTCAAGCAAGTTAAAATTTCAATTGTTTTCCTAATATAAGCCGTCTTGGAATGAAAATTTGCATCCAGCATCTCCTTTCCAGTATGTTGACATCAATGTACGTGATTTCACAAGGTCGATGAGGATATTGTTTGTCTTGTTTGTTTACTTTAGGAAAACAGCCCAATTGTAAACGAAATTGAAAAGGGAGTAGCTGTCAAACAAAAGGTTAGTGATAGGGTTTATTCTTCTGAAGTATTTGTCAAGGAGCACAATTTCCTGTGTTTGATGGATATTTAAAGGAGTTCAGATTAACATCGATTCTCCTTCTGCAGCAAGGCTCTGGGAATAGAGTAAGTGCACAATGTTAAAAGTAGAAATTAAATTTACATTTTTACGCCTTAACATTTTTACGCCTTAACATTTTTGATTTTGAAAATTATATAACACTCCTGTCTAATTATGCATTCTGTCTGCCTGTCTGTCTTATTATGCATTCTTTCTGTCTATCTTTATCATAAGAAAGATAATTATGAGATCTGGTTGTATTCATTCTTTCTCCACCTATCTCCATCGAACAATGACTATCGATGTCCAGTACACATTATGGTAGCAAGAGAACACATGTCGAAATAGAAGCAATGCAAGCAAACCTTACGAAAAAGAGGTTGTGGTACCGGCCCCCATATGATATTGGTGTTTAAAGTTTCTTTGGTCTTGATACTAAATTGCATTTTACTGTAAATATAGTGATTTAATCTAGAATACAATGATTAAGTTGTTCTAGTTGCGAACATCTTCACTCGCTTCCTGAATGAAGGAATTTGATTTAACATTCCTGTTCCTATACTTTCTGTCTTAATTAAGACTATTTATTTCCCCATGAAAACGATTAAATAGAAACAGAATACTTACGTTGGCAGCGATGAAATTTGTGTACGGAACTCCCAAACTTTGAATGTACGTTACATTTCTCAGTGTATCGGTCGTGTGGGTTGACGTTGGAATGGTAGGTTTTACTCTGACTCCCTGTAATGGAAAACTATTCCTATATATATAAATATAGTTTATAGATGAATTTAATGATGTACATTTTACAAGTGTTGCATATATGTGTACATGCTTTATAGGTTTATGTATAATATACATATATATATATATTTATATACATGCTCATTGATAGCCAGCTGAGAAAACTACGAGATTACTCCGCTGATATTTTCATACTTGATGAACGTTAAGTAAGGTACTTTCTCAAATCCTCAAATTTGTTGCTATAGATCGCAAGAACCCTGAAAATGATGGTAGTAAAATCATTTAGTCTTCTTTGCTGCCTACCTATCGCATCAACCTATGCATCCCACGCATCGAACACTTTAACTAGTGTCAATAAATGGTTTATATTATATAGAGTGTATAGTGTATATGTATATATAAAGATGTAAGGTAAGGTAGTTCCATATTTTGCTACGGAGGGCAAGGGATATGATGGGTAGAGAATCACATGTTCTGAGCCACGACTTAGTAAAGTAGGGAAGCCAAATCTTTTCCTCGCCCCTTTTATCCTTCCCCAGCTAATGCCAGGCACCCTTTTTCTTGCTAGGTTCGCAGTAAGAGTTTTGAGATTGACGGCTGAGGGTGGACTCGAACCATCAAGCATCAACCCATTGCTTGCTGGAAGAGCTCTCTACCGACTGAGCTGGCTCAAGAAGCCAGCAATCACCTATGTGTAGAAATATTATGTACGTCTCAAAAATACACTTTTTTGGTTGGTATATATATATATATATATATATATATATATATATATACTCTTAATAAACATGAATGGATAGATAGGAAATGTATCAAATGATTGCTTGTGTGCTTGCCGAGTCCTTATACGTAAATATAGAATCAACACTTAAAAATAGCCTGGCTCTTGCTCATGGCGAGCTTTCGGAATTTGGCTTCCTTCACCTAGCACTATATCTGCTTTTTGTCATCTATGAATATATATATATATATATATATATATACTTAAATACTGTATATTACATACTTAAGAGCATAAAAACATACATAAGAATTAAAATGCACTGAGGTAAGCGACATTTCCTTTTTATCATAAATATATTTGTAGTCTACCAATTAACCATTACACATACGTATCTATTTATTTTATCAACATGTGATATTTATGCTGTTGTTATAGTGGTCGATGCAACAAGGTAGAGCTGACAATATGCGGATGAACATAAATAAAATGGAAATTACCTCTACTACATTAGGTTTAATCATCCTACGGCAGTCTTTGGACTGCAAATCACATCTATTTGTCCAAAGCCCATTTTAAGCGTAACGTATCTTTAAGAAGAGAGTGTTAGAACGTACTGCCTCAAACTTCTTCATCAGATCTACTTTTTACCAATGAAATCATGCCGCAATGTTTTAGTGTTTCAAATATTCGACGTGTATCTGTAGACGTAAGTTGCTATTAACTATTTAAAACTACTAGTTTATCCCAAATTAACCTTAATACTAATATACTGGAAATACATTTAAAACTTTTCTGCAAAACTTTTTGGGTGCTTGAGAGGCGAGCCTTCATATATTTTTCTTAGATAATTATGATTTATCATTTATTAATTTCTACGCATGTTTACCTCAACTCACCCACAGATCAAAAATATTAGTTGTAAGCTCCCTACACAACATAGTCCTTTACAATTTTGATAGGTTTCGTCGGATCTCTACGATGGTGCTTTTCGGGTACCTATACAACACAAGAAATATAGCACACTCTGTAGCTGTTCAGCGTCGCGCATAAAACCAAATTCACTTTTGATAATTTATGATGATTTGAAGATTTCCTGTTAACTTTGAATAGACACTTACGTTCTTTATGTCAAAAACCATAAATTTTGAAGAAGTGTGATCTACCCTGGAGGTCTTCAGTGACAGGTACAATAAGAATTTCATTGTGATTTTTAACTAATTCGAATCTGCTAACTTGTGATTAATCGTGTGAATAGAGCAGCATGTTGCGTCAGTTCCCTGTATTACACTGTTCTTTGTTATAATGTAGCACATGCTGATGAGGCCACCTTTTGCTAGTAGGGTTATCAAAGATCGAATTACAAGCATGGTGATTAGGATAGTAGAAAACTGATTGCAAAAGCTATCAAACTGCCAATTTCCTAGCTGGTTGAAAGCTGATCTGCATAATATCTTGAAATAGATAACGGTACTTTTGGTTTGCAGCTTCTCGTAAACTTGCGTAAACTTCGTCATTCTCAAGTTCCAAAAACTTCACCTAAAACTATTCCTCAAATATCGAAGTCTTTGCGACTTCTTTGTTTGCGACAGTTGTAGAAAAATTAGATGCCTCTCTTCATGCTGAACTAGAGTAGACGTGTGATACATCCACTCTGGATTGCTAAAAAATATATCCCTCAAAACATGTTTTAGTAGTCAGTTATAAAGCATTGCTTATACCAGCAGAGAAATTGATTTACATCTTTGTTTGTGATTTGGAATTGAATGAATCTTTCCATCTTCGAGAAAATCTGCAAGGTTATTGATTTCTAGGAACTGCTCTATTTTCTTCGGATTTCCATGCTCAAATAAATGGAACCGAGGTTAAACACAAAAGATCTTTCTATATCTGACGTGAAATAACAATGTATCAATCAACAATTTCAGGTGCTAGGAAAATAAATTATATCCTATGAAACGTTTTAATGTACAAAAAATATCCTTTCCAATGTTTTAAAGTATAAAAAAATACCCTATCACATGTTTTAAAGCACGAAAAATATCCTATCAAACGATTTAATATATACAAGATATGCCTCGTCATGATATTTGGACCATGCTGACTCTAAGCAAGTATAGCGACTATTTTTATAAAAATCAGTTTTAAATATATTACCATCTCTCGTATCCTCATTTTTCGGCAACGGTGATACTGATTCTGTCGTCTGCGAAACGTAATTGGGATCAAAAGAAAGAGAGATTTAGTTTCGTGTAGAATACGCCTTCCTTAAGTCAGATTGAGACAGCAATGGTACCTTGAAGTCAGTGCTGTTTTAAACAAAATATATTTTTTCAACCCCCTAATCCTTCATAATCGCAAGATCCCATAGATATAAAACTCGTTCTTTCCTTATTTCTCTAGGGTTACCATTTCTATCCAAGAATAGAATTAGAAAGATACTTAGTCAAGCATCATTAGGAAGAGCTTTCACAAACTGTCCTCTTTGCTTTGTTTGCAGCTTTTTGCTGTTGAAAATTTACTTTGATAACTCATAATAATCTATGCTTATGGAAGTTTGTTTAATATCATTACTACCAACGAAGTATTAACACAAACTGAGCAGTAAAATGCCGAAAGGGACTGTTTTGACAGAGCTGTATACAAAGCCTAGATAATTGTCCACAAACACTCGATCAATTCTGTAATCATTACATGTGGTTATGTTTCGGTACTTTGCAAGTTGCCAGCATGAACAGCGAAGGTAACATGTGGTTCAGTTGTAATTAATGACAATGGAGCTTGTTTGGACTTGACAGAAAAAGAAGCCAGTGTCATAGACTAAATCCAACCAAGGAATGAAATATATTTTTACAAACATTGGACTGTTTGGATGATAACATTCGTCATGAGAGATAGAAGTCACAGTTAGGAAAGAGATAGCATATTTATTTTGATTAAAATCTGCTGATGTTAGTAATCAAAGCTCTCAGTTGTGAATTAAACCATTAGCAGGCACTTCGTCAGTTTGACCTGCTTACAGATAAATTTTGAAACATTTTGATAATATTATCAACAGATGCTGACTTGGAAGCTGAGTTTAAAGCAGACAAGTTGTGATCTGCAGAGACAAACACCAAGTGACAGAAATATGAATATCGCCATTGAAAATGTGTAAACGAGATGAACAAAATTCGATTTTACCTCACGCAATGATTTATGCAAGTACTGAACACAAATTCAAAGTCTAGCTTATCAGACCTGCAAAGATGGAGAATCTACTAATGTAGAAAGCAAACAGATATTTTTATTATTGCAACTATACTTCCATGGCTTGACTCGTTCCAACTAAACACTCTACATTTTGTATACCGATACAATGGACGTGATACAATGTTTCTCTGAAAACAAATGAATACATAAATGAATAGAACAGCCACATCGACGGACAACTTGGGTCGTTTCTTATATGGATACAGAACGTACAGAAAACCGTCGTGGTGCTATCTCTGTAAATAGATCTGTTTTCATCATGACAAATATAATTAAAATCATTTCTAAAAAAAGAAGAAGTAAAAAAGAGTAGACAATAAAGTCAAAACAAGAAATCGGCAAACGTGCAGACAAAACTGTCATTCAGTAAAACAGTTGAAGAAGTTTGGGGCCAACAACTGCAGGTTTTTAAGCATTAAGTAGCGAATGTATGAATCGCTAATTAAGAAACCCAACTGTCCCAGTTTCAAAATGTTCGTTTTAGACGATTCAGGGATGTTTCCATTCAAATTTTAGCCTGCATTGCCTGCAAAGACATACATATTTTTGCGTGTAAAACATATTTTCTGTCATAAACCTATAACTGCTACAAAGATCTCACACAATGTCTCTTCTATCCTCTGCTTGAGCTAATATCCCGGAAGAGATATTTCTAGGAGAATCAAAAAAAATTATCAGATATTATAAGAGACCTTTAAGGCACCGATATTACAAATAGTGTTCTGCTTTCCAAGAAGTATGCAATGACAAAATTAATACTTTTGATCGCCAAGGTTGGACGTGCACGACAAATACTGTGGGTCATAATTGGTAATATGGAAATATTTTGCCAAAAAACGATTGGAATTGGATGCATACCATTTTCACTGTCAATATACAAAACCACTGTTGGAGCATATGTACATATTAAATATGTGAACATTGTCTGTAGTGTTTTCACGGACTGTTCCTTACCATTAGAGTCGTGAAAGGGGGTAAACCTAATGGAATTCTGACATCAGTGTGATCTTCTGTTCGTGCATTAATAATTGAGTATTATTACTACGTTTGAAACTTCCAAAGATATCTACTAAACTTAATTTCTGGATGAAAATAATGTCAGAATTGTAATATAAGACTTAGAAAGACGTCCTCACCCACTCCCAGCAGAATGAAACAATAGGGACCCACGGCTACCACTTCCTTGAAGTTGTAAAGGCATTTGAGATTATATCTGAGATTATATCATTTGAGATCTATTCGTACTCCTCCAGTTGATTCTTTAATGCAATTTAGGTTCCTATCTGTTATCAGTAAATGGAGACACGATGACATTTTCACTGAACTACCCTTCTTGATCTTTTAGAAAACGAAGCACTTCAACCTCAGGTATGTCCGGTACATCTGTTCAGGGGAAGGAAGAGTACGAGAAATGAAAAACAAATAAAATAGTATCACTTTACTTTTATCATCAAAACAATACTTACTTATTTGACTTAATTGCGTACTCTAGAGAGCCTCGCCACATTCTTCCTGATGCAACCCCACCACTTCTCTCTGTCTTGACATATCCTTTCAGCTGTCAGTATCGGCAGCTTAGTGTCACATCTTAGTTGGTTAGACCAACGCTTTGGGGGCCTTCCTTTTGG
>JAAAKL020004259.1:0-21334 GCA_010016065.2 Carybdea cf. marsupialis auct. non (Linnaeus, 1758) | reverse complement strand
AGTCCGCCATGTTGCGTAACATTGTTTATAAGCTTTGTGTGATGGGGACTGAAATGGCGTCCAAAGTCTGACCTCACGTTCAGACGGAAGATGCTCGATCCAGGGTTTTTAGAGATCAGTGGTTGTACTGAAACAGCTAAAACAGCACTTTATGAGCGACGATCACCATGTCATCAAAACTTTAGATTGATAGAACACGAACATTTTATATCGATCGAAAATTAGCTTTTTGCTCTTGTTTTGCTCGTAATATTTGAAAATATCAGTTAAGTTTTGGTACGAGTGCCACATTGCATCACAATCAGTAACACCATAACCAAAAAAACCTTACTTAGCAAAAAGGTGGGAGGCTTCATCCTCAAGCTCTTCCAGTTGTGCTGTGCCTGTAAATCCAACAATTGGTGAAGACGCCTGAGTTATGATGGTTATAGTTAGATACCTTCCATTTACAAACATACAAACACACACACACACACGCATACTGACACACACGCACATTCTAAAGTAATTTAATATAACATGCAGTATTAGAAGGTGAAAAATGGGGTTGATAGTCTTCTATATGGCAGCGTTTTGCAGCTCTGTTGCACAAATGATTTCTGGAATATTTTCTATTTGTTGAGCTTTCAGAGGAAGGGCGATAAAAATAATGCTGCTTGATACCAGGCCTATTAAACATGCCTACCTACTTTTGTGTCAGCTACTATCACCATCATATAGGTTACAGGTGAATCAAATTTGATGAGCATATAGTAGGAGCTTTTTTTCTGATGCTTGATTTGTTATATTTTAGGTTATATGGTGCCAAATGCGCCACCTGCAAACAGGCAATAGCAGCAAATGAACTTGTCATGAGAGCTGTTTCCAACTTGTACCATCTTCATTGCTTCAAGTGCGACGAGTGCGGAAAAGTCCTTGAAAAAGGAGACGAATTCATGCTGAAAGATGAAAGACTCTATTGTAAAGACGATTTCGCCAATATTCGAGGAGATCCTGACAGTAGTAACGGTAAGGACGTAACTATATTCAGGATCGATAATACGAAAGAAGGGACTCTCGAAGGATGAGAGAGAAGACGAAGAGGGCAAGGCTGGTGTGTGAGAGGTCCTAGAGCACCTTGGGCAAATGTGAGGGCCCTCAGTTAGAATATTTGGAAATCTTCACTGCCAACAACACCTGCTGAGGAGAGCATATTAATATCTCTAAAACTAAGTATTTCTAAAAGTGCAAGACGACAGTTTCTCTTCTTCTAACCAAATCGCAAAATTAATCAAAAAGGATATTTCAGATTTTGTAGAAATCATAACTTATGATAGTTGTGTTCGCAATCAGAGACTACTATTTTTATATGGAATAGTAGGGCCAGGTCAACAGATTGGAAATTTGCCAATATACATTTTTCTTCTGTCAAAAGGATAGAAAGCAACAGCCAGACATTTGCACAAATTTACGTCCTAGAGGGAGAGGGGCATCGTAACCGTGTAAAATCTGATTTGCTACTAAGATAAATACCATTATACAAAAAGTGACAATAACTGGCGTGAGCAGCAGGGAGAGAGGTCATGGAGGAGTTGTTCTTCTAAAATACGAGTCATGTGAGGAAATTGGTGGAGAAGGGGTGCTTTTTCGTCATTTTCACTATTCCATAAGGAAACGAGTCTTCACACCCATCAACCTCTGCTGAGAGATGATTCGCCAGCTACTCCAGAATTAGTAGGTTGCACGGTAAACGAACTGTCACGGATTGAGATTCTTAGTTCGGACCTAAACACGAACGAATGAGTCTCCAATGGAGGAAGAAATTTGTTTGATTGAATGATGAAGACATATAAAGAGGATAGTACACCTGCAACTGTTGAATATAGCACCACAGGAATCAAAAATAAAAAAATTATCGAGGAACACCAGGATGAATGAACAATGTCATCATGAAATAATATGAGAGTTAATTTATCCTACCTGCTAAGTTACCGTATTTCAGAATATCCACTTTTGGTGTCCTCACAAACACTATCAGCAGTCGTTTGTTAAACTATCAAGGCTCACATCAATCACCTCGTACGCTGTTTAAGTGTGGATAGAAAGTCAAAATAGAGGAAAATAATTTTCGAATAAGTGTGAATGGGGATGCTTTGTGCCATAGGTTCCCGGCAAACTAAGTTCGTTCAAAGGCCCCGCACCTTCCAAGATCACTACCAAAGCAGTAATTTTGCAGGGTATACAGCGACCCTATAACTATGCTAGAGGCTTTTTGAAGCTAAAAATAGTAAGTTGTTTCTCTTGACCCATACTAAACTCGTAGAAATACCACCTTGCAAACGCATGCAGCTTTGTGATCTGTTATTGAAAATTTAAACCAAAAGTTTAATCAGCTATAAATCTTGCAAAATAGTCGTGGCATTCAGTAAGATATATCTCGGAAAGTGTTATAGAAAAATGGGGATAATCAGGGTACAAATACTGTGTAATAGCATGTAATATTCCTTTAAAACTGCCTTCGGTAACACACCTTTAAACTAAAACATCACGCGATTGTTAACTTTTTAATATCTTGTGACTGTTAATTAAGCAAAATTGTCATGGTATTAGATTGTGAAATTCTGTCTTCAATATTAACTCGATGTGTCAGCTCTCCATTTTAACGCTTGTCATTTTAATGTAATAGATAGAACTCGATTTGACGTATT
Organism: Carybdea cf. marsupialis auct. non (Linnaeus, 1758); assembly: GCA_010016065.2. NCBI lineage: Eukaryota > Metazoa > Cnidaria > Cubozoa > Carybdeida > Carybdeidae > Carybdea > Carybdea cf. marsupialis auct. non (Linnaeus, 1758). Next base: position 18,647 of record JAAAKL020004259.1, on the reverse strand, counting down.
CATTAGATTTTCTTGTAACGACATTTTGAAATCAAATCAATCTTACTTTAATACTTGGGGTCATAACTAAAAAGAATATGACTGGAACCAAGCTAAAACTCTTTATTCTAACTTCTGAGAGGATTGATTAACTTTGATAAAATTGTATAAGATAATGCTGTTGCTCGTTGGATAAAACATTCCTGCTTTCAGAAAATTTTCTTTATAGAGTAAACTTTTGGAGTTGTCACTTCAACTTGCAGTGTAAAGGATAAATTTCACAATACCGAAGACTCACAAATACTGATTCATCCAAAAAACAGACCATTTACAATCTTATGGTATCCAGATAGAAACCTGTAAAGATATTCTTTCGAGTAGTGAGGGCATTAGTTTATAATCAGAGATTAAAGCTACAGGAACCATATCATGAGATGACACTTGCTTGTGAGTAGTCGACTCTCGTTTTTTCCTCAACTGGCCTGTCATTTAAACCAACAAGATTGATTTGTCCTAGCCCCAAATTTAATATCAGATGTGAGAAATGTCCAAGTGTAAACTAAAAGAATGGTAGGTAGTCCTTCTTATAGGCTAATTTATGTAAGTGACGTAATTAATTATTTAAAATTTCAACCAAGTTTTCACTTACACATCAAAAGCTTACGTATATGTTGCTTTAAAATGTTTTATGTTTCCTCCACCGTTATTCCATGCCACTCCTCTGCCTATCCTTTCGCATTCAGTGTTTGTTCAGATATTATTATACACATAAATGAAACTAGTATTTTTAGTCACCATGAAGCCAGGAGTCTGGCATGGTATGGTAGGGCAGGCCAAAAGACGTATGTTAGATCTAAATTCAAGGTGCCGTTTAGTTCTCTCATTTACTCAACTAAATGATTAGAAATCCACCAAAATAATAACATTTAAGCGTACAACGTCCCTCCTCCTCCAATACTTGGCTGCTTCCATGGCACTTGCTTTTCTTAGCTCTCAACACAGCACATATCTTTCAATATAGAGGATAACAATGTTTGAGGTTTGTATTTGGTTGAAAAGTAATGATAGCGGCCAAAGCCTCTCCCATTTCAGCTTCTTTTTTATTAATTTTAAATTATTTTCACTCATATCCACCCCCTCTTCCAAATTTTTTTGTATCAAATTTGATAATATTTTCACACTGTTGATTCCGATACCTCCCTTCCGTGCTTATTCAAAGCTATTAATTGATGTATGTAAACTTTTTGCTTAATTAAAAATTATCTTAAAAATTAAAAATTAATAATGGCAAACGTCATTCCTTTACGCGCCTCAAATTAGAGGATATCGATCTCGCATGATTAAGAGCACTTATTTTCTTTTCTAATAATGAGCAGCTCCTGACTTCAGTTAACATGATGAAATCCACAAAATTTTCTCTACGAAAAATAGGTCGCCTATTTCTCATTCCAAGTCCCTTGTAAATTAACGTCGATTCTGGAGTGTAACCCTGAAGAACACCATTACCCTGTCAATATGTCAATTTGCATCAATAAAGATAGGATGTTGGTAAGGCATAAAACCAAATGTCTGCTCTTTAAAGTAGGGATCGAAGTTGTCTCCCATTGCTTGGGCTTCAAGATAAAACAGATGCAGAAGAGCTACCTGCCTATGAATTAAACACAAGCACATGCTATTATAACGCTGTAGCTGGCAACACTTGTTTTAAATAGTACAAAATCCTAGCTTTTCAATGGAGATAAAAAATTTAATAGGAGACACGTTGTCTGCCGGAAGGATCATTTACAAGTTCTACACGACCATGCTTGATTTTTTACTGTTGACAAAAATGTGTAGAAGTCACTTCTTAATTGGATTGGAATTACAACATGCATTTAATTCTTATCTGAAGGCTCTTATTTCCTGTTTTGGCATATGAACAGGAAAACGTAAATACTATAATCCTTTGGCATACATTGTTATGATTTAGAACTTAATTTACTAATTTAGAGAACTGTAGAAACTTTTCTACTTGACAACGTTAAAATTTTTTGATGGCATACTCGATTTCGAGCGTAGCCTATGTCCCAGCCAGAGTGAGCAATGCCCTGGGGAGACAGCACATTTACGGGAATGGTCTCCCGTTGCCTTCCGTTAAAATGGCTATAAGAAGTATTATCATCCAATTCCTAAAATAATCCATTGTTTCAAGAGACGTTTTCTTTGCCTTTTTATTAATTGGTTATAAGGAAACGTAAATTAGAATTCATAAGAGTGTGAATGAAGAAGGGTATACTTTGTCAATTATTAAATTAAAAGATTTTAAACCAACAAAAGGATATTGTAAGGTAATAGTAGGCTACATCCAGGCGTAGTGAGGTCATCATCGTCATCATCATCACTCACTTGCCTCAATAAATATATGCAAACTCTGTCCGCAGTATGCACACACACACACACAACCGCAGGGTACCAACAACAGCTTACAATAGCTGGCAACCCTAGGGGCACGCGACATATGAGACTTGCTGATCCATAGGTCATATCACACATGGTCAACATTTTGATGAATTCTGATCACTGACTTTTTTTTAAATCTTAACTAGGATCTAAGGTAGGGAACATAAAGATATAAAGGAAGCCCCGTTTGTGACATACTTTTCTACTTCTCCAGTATCTATTCAAAATTACTCTGCGATTCTATTTATAGAAAGGGGAATCAAGGAGATTTTCCAGGGAATAGTTATTGTCATTGCTACTTTTGGTAATATGTTTACTTACAGAAATGCTCAAGAGAAAAGAAGGAGCAATTTAAGTTTTATCTGCATTAAATTTCATGTTACTCTCACAAGCCTAGATTGTTACTTCCTCAAGATCCCTATTTAGGGCATTTGCTCTTGTTTATTCATTGCGAACGACTAAGAAAAATAATGTATCGTCAAAGAGTCGTAAGCATAAAGCAAAACAAACATTATTTCTAAAACTGGTTCTTGCAGTGCTACACAATTTATTCACCCCTCTCGAATTTTATTGGCTTTAAAGTATACATGTTGTTTGAGAATAGGCACAGATAAATCATTGCTTTCTAGGTTATAATATAGTCCCTCGTAGCTCCACGTTATAAAATCTAACATTTAGACGATCTCAGGAGATTCATATTAAAGTATTTAAATTTCTTTTAATTTTTTTCCCGATCTGTCCTTTTTTCAGAATCAATAAAGGAAGAGGAGCAGGGCTCTCCGGCATCTAGTGATGTTAGCAGTTTTGACGAAAGGCGTTCAAATGCTAAAAGACCTCGGACGATCCTGACCAGCTCTCAACGTAAAGCTTTTAAAGCGTCATTTGAACTTAGTCCAAAACCCTGTAGAAAGGTATGCAGATACAAGGCAATATTTTCATTTTATTAAGCATCGGTAAGACATATTTCTACAACGTTACAAGCATATGGTCTATTCCAAGACAGGTGCTCATTCAAAGCATCACTACATTTTTCTAATCAATGCCATAATGGGTCAGGGAGGCTAGCTTCGAAACATTCAACACGTTTGGATTTTGGCAACTCTGTCAAAGTAACATCTATTACATCAATCACACCTATCTAGAATTCCTTCCACACTCTATCATCCATCGCAAAATTTCAAAACGATTAAAGTGAATATTAAAATCAGTTGTATAATAGATATTTACATCTGGTCCTTACAAAATTGCATTAATGACATGACTTTAACCCAGTTGCAACACTTAAAAATTGGGTCGATGAAACCTAAAGAGAAAGTTCACAAAGAAGATAAGATTTTGATATTTGAAGACTGAAAGCAGGTAGCCCATGTGGCTGGGCAATAAAAGAGGTTTCTAAAAGGAATATTTATTGACTGACATTTTAATATCACCTTAAAATGAATTGTTGATCAGTAGTTGGGTGAAGATGTTAAAAACAGAAATAAAATCAAATAGTTCTTCTAGAATTGGGCAAACTAGACTTTCTTCCAGACTTCCAATCCAAAAGTAAATAGGTTTGTCAAATTATACTCTATTATGATACCATGTTACTATTAAAATCGTAGTTTTTAATATGAGCCCTTATGAGTGTTTTGGTAACCAGCCAATGTGACTATTCCCTGTCTCAGTCAACATGTAATTGAAAATTCTTACCTGTATTCTGTGCATCAGGGGTTTTCTGTCAGATTTACTTCATGTAGATTCATTTTAATGTTGCTCGGCATAACTTTGAGAACCTTTTTTATTAGTTATATTTACTGACAAATGAAAAGCCCTGAGTTATTCGTATCTAAAATGGGCGTAACCACGCGGAAAAAAACAGGGGAGGGGCTATAATTGCCCATTTGTTAGGGAATACAGTGTTTCTGGATATCGAAATCAATCAAAACCTGGTCAGTGACTTGCTGCAGAACATTAGTGGAGATGCACTCTGTTTTTGCGGAAAATGATCTTTAAAGTACAGTTTAACAGCTGTAAATGTGCTTTCGGAGGTGCACCATTCAAGGCTTTCATTGATGAAATAGTTGTAAACTAGAAATACCACCTTGAAAAGAGGGATGTGGTAGTTCTGAAAATTCATGGTCTGGATTATAATCCAAATCTAAAAAGTCTAAAACTTTGATGAATCGGAAGTTCAAGTAAATATTAGGTGAAAGCAGGATTGGAAGAGAAGGTTCTTCCGATAGAAAAATAGCAACCAGTTAGGCAGTTAAGAGTTACGAGCAGTGATAAATTCTACAAGAAAGCGATCCAGAATTAGAGAAATCTGCAGGCCTAATGGATTCAGAAGCATTTGATAATGGTATGGCTTCTTGCCTAGGTGTAAGATGTACAATAAATTAGAGCAGAGATAAAGGGACAGACGCACCGTGCGTGCATTGAGAAGTGGCTGGGCGTAGAAAAAATTCTGAACTATTCTGGGATTTTTGTAAAGAATGCTCAACTTCAACTGCCGATCTCTTGCTGAAGAATACAAAGATAGATAAATGCAAATAATGCAATTTATGTGCTGTCCCTTTGGTCGTAGGTTAGAGGCCAAACGCTGTGCTTTTAAAAAAATATATAAAATATGAGATCTTACTGGAACTGGCTTTTCCTTTTGAGGACAACTTTTGAAGTGCTGACGAGTAGAAAAATTACAGAGTGTTTCTTGCGAATGGTGAAGGAAAAGGTTTGATAGTTGAAAAATACCATCTAGTAGCTGGGGTGTGAGGGTTTGCTGAAGTCCAACTTTGTAGCCTGTATCCTTTCAAATTCTGCTTTATAACTAAAGGGGAAATCTTACTGGAACTGGCTGTTCCTTTTGAGGACAACTATTGAAATGCTGAGGAGTAGAAAAATTACAGAATGTTTTTTGCGAATGGTGAAGGAAAAGGTTTGATAGTTAAATAATTCCATCTAGTAGCTGGGGTGTGAGGGTTTGCTGAAGTCCAACTTTGCAGCCTGTATCCTTTCGAATTCTTCTTTATAACTAAAGGGTGCTTAAAACTAAACAATAAACTGCGAAAAGCGTTTGAGGAGTTACTCTTTGGGTATGGTTGACGAGATACGATTCTAGCAGGCAGGAGATGGAATACCTGCCAGATATCATTGGATAGTTCCTACCTAACTCAGTTCAAACAATATTTAACTTAGAGGGGGCATGCAACTTCTATGATGCATTCAGCAAGCATTAGAGACTGAACCTGTTTTTCCTCTGGTAATAATGTTTGAGTTTGTATCCAGAAGTGGATATGGAATCTGTAGCGCACCGATCACCAGTGTATACCAGTCCCTTTTTCATCACTTAAAAGTTGAACGGCATAAAGTAAGAAAATATATGTAGTCAAAATTGGGATGCCTGTTTGTAAAATAGTCATGTTTTGGATACATTGGAATATCTCTATAATAACAAATTAGCTTGTACATTCTATGTAATGATGATTTCTATGATGTAAGAAGCGTCATTGCATTTCTACTTAATTCATAATAGCATTTAAAACAGAGATGTTACGATTCCATTGTAACTAAATATAACCATTTTAATTCTTAAAACCTCGTAAATTGTCTCTCTTCCTGCATCACCAGTATTCATGCAATCCTAATTATCTTAAAACCTTTTTTACCGTAGTAAAGAAAATTACTTTCCTTCGTTCGATTCCTACCTTCAGTGTTTTACTGTTAAGTTTAAAACAAACATAGTTAAGTTTTTTTCCCGCTGATGGACAACTTCGTAGTTTCAAATATTTAATATGGGTACAAAACGACCAAAACCGATAGTGACCGTAGTTTCTTTATTGGTCTTGAAAAAACAGAATACTGTCATGTTTTTAATGCCTGATTGTAGTGCTTTAAATTGGGATAATGAAGGAATGAGGTGTTTCCTACTCCTTCACAAAGTGCATTGCGTTCCTCTACAGATCTTAGAGACCTTACCGTTCTGGAACGATAGAAAAAGAATATTTTCCGACCACTTAAGTTTTTCTATTGTATGCTACCTAATTATAACTATCCTGCAATCATTAGAGATAGCAGGCTCTTCACGTGAACTAACAACGTCCCTGTCGTAGAACAATCCATGTAATAAATAAGCCTGATAAGGTTCAACCTTAAAAATGGCTTTCCTTCTTTGACTTCATTCTACCTTATACCACCCGACTCTCTTGGTTTACACTATAAAACATCATAAGATGTTATGACTTTTGTAGTTGTCCATTAAAGGCTTTTTTTGTGTCCTATGAGAGTTCATTAAGGTCTCCAAATTTGGCTGTCGTAACTTTGGGCAGCCGGTAATTTTTTAAGAAAGGTACGTTTGATACACGTGTTACAAAGGATAATCCCATTTTTATCCACCCTTTAGGTTCGAGAGGAGCTGTCCCGCGAGACAGGATTGAGTGTTAGAGTTGTACAAGTGTGGTTTCAGAACCAAAGAGCCAAGGTAAACTAAATTAAAAGATGCAATGGCGTCTTTCAACTTTTCTGCACTCATTCTTTGGCCTACTCTTCTGCGAAGATGTGAAGAGCACTTTATAACCCCTACTGAATTGCAATGTTAAGGTTTGCCATCCTCAAGTGGCATTCTGAATTGAACCTAATGTTTGTAGCTTCATATTAATTTAAGATTGTTAGAATGTAGCACAGAGTGTGTTGCAAAATAGTACGAGGAAGTGTGGCAACATTGAGGGGAAAAAAACGAAAACATTTCATGAACGTAAATACCACGGTTTTCTGAAAGTTAGCTGCGTCCGCTTGTATATAAGAGACATCTCACCCTGTGTGTAGAGCAATTATTTCTTCATGTTGAATACATATGATGATTAATAACGAGTCAGGATAATGGGGGTTTATGAAAGACAATTAAGACGAGTAGAAGACTTTGGAAGATTTGAACTGGTCAATTTTCATGCTTTTGAAAAGTGGTCTCATTGTTCTCTTTTATTTTACGATCTTTATTTACTATCTCTTTTCTGAAGTTAAAGAAGATGGCTAAGAAGAACAGTCCAAACAACGGTGAGGACTGCATCGAGAAGAAAGGTAAAGGACATAAAAAAAGAAGTCGACAGAGAGGATCTTGTGGTAAGTGACAGAGTGCGTCAAGTAGATTTCAGAAGCGAGTAAAACCTTTTGTAACGTCATTGCTTATGTATGCAGTAGATGTAAGTGTTAAAAAATCATTTACGAGGACAAAGTCTTGTAGTTGTCTTGTCCTTTATCCTGACTTCACACTAACAGCCTATTACAACGGATTTCAGATAGCAGTAAAGGCATCTTTCAAACTATGAATTACAGGAATGTCTGAAGTATATAAGGAAGAGAGGATTTGAAGATATCAAGTTAGAAGAGATACTAGTGAATATTTTAAATGTCACCGCCGGGACAAATTGAGTAGAGCTGGATGCGATGTCCACCGGTGAAGTATCGGGAGCTACTGTGTTGACTAGTGAAAAGTGAACTATGTTATCACCGGGTCACCATAGCTCAGTTGGCAGAACAACACACCGCGGAAGCGTGGGTCTCGGGTTCGAATCACGGTGGTTACATTTTCTATTTTCTCTAGTATCTCTTCTAATTTAATCCCTGAATCCCCGTTATAAGGAGCGTCCTTTAAGGACATGAAACCCAATATGGATGTACCGACCAGGGGGTATGGTGTCATGTTGCCCACATGTGGTATACCACTGGTATTGTAAAATAATTGAGAATACAGATATTGGAGAATTATATACTGTTTTGATGACAGGATATAGCAATTGTCAGAAAATAGCATTGACATCCGTTATTTGCAATAAAAGTTTAAAAATTCTGGACAATGATCCTTTTACATTTAACAGCACTTCCATTTTTGAAAAACTGCTCAACATGATTAACTAGCTTTCATAATCTTCTAAAGAATAGAATAAAGGAGTTTTTTGTAAGACCTCAGAATACTTTATTTCAACTGAACAACTACGAAGAGTTAAATTATGAGAGAGATTGATAGATTATCGGGAACACAAAGGGCCAGATGTGTATTAAAAATCCTCAACGATAATGATTGACACCGGGATGTAAAGGGTCAAAGTAGTAAATCAATATAAGGCTGTTAAATGTATGAAATAGTAACATTGATTTAGTTGAAAAAGCAACCTGCATTTTTTTTAATATTATAAGTCTTTGCGACGAAGTAGGAACCTTGAGATTTTACAAGTACAAGGAGAAAACAACACTGCTACCAAGCGAGTCCCAAGGTGGCGGATAGGGGAATGCCCTGTATTCCGGTAACTGCAGACATTCAATAAGCACTCCCAGACCAACGGACACTGATTGGTCAAAAAAACACCAATATGGCAGTCAGACTTCTGATTGGCTACCTTGTAAAACACAGTTGGGTAAATAATTTCGATGATTCCCTTTTCAGGTTATTTTCTGACGAATTGTACTCTTAGGAGTGTCAGACGAAAAAAGCTTTTAAGTACAAAATGAATTCGCTATTTCGTGCAGATTAGATAGCCTAAGTAGAAATATTTTCATGGTGATTTCTGAAGGGGAAGAACTTAGAAGGGGTGTGCATGGGATCAACAAGTTGTGTATTATACCAGAGCATGTTATGAAGATTACACAAGGCATTATTGGACAAGAGACTATACCAAGCGATCAACATCAATATAATGCAGCAAAGTAACTCTTTTTAGCTTTTGCATTTAAGTTCGTATAGGAACTATTTTAGCCCTCCAGCTACAATCATGGACAATGAAATATGAAAGTTTTCCCAACTCCCGTTCCAAAATATTGTTCAGTTTGAAAACGAGCATTTTGGGCACTTGCATGTCAGACCTCCCTGCTGCTAAGCGGAGAGGTCTGGAAAACAAATAATACCATATCTGGACACCCCTTTCATTTGACAGTCTTGCGTGTTTTGCTCCATTTTCACCGAAATTTAGTAAAAGTTTAGCTTCTATTTGTCCATGATTGTAACAGACGGTTCATTTAAAATGAAAAGGGAAAGTAAACGTTCCTCAATTTAAAAATGAAAAGGGGCGTGGCTTTTTGGCGTGGACTGATGTATCAGAATTTGTCCAGAATAGACTTGTGCAGAGTTTATCGCAGATTTCAAATCTATCAATCATATCATCGTGGCCTTTCATGTGGAAAAGATCTGTAAACATTTTCAAGAGTAGGCAGAATCAATCTAAACTCTATCAATGGAATGAATAAAACATGGCACAATCGTTTACGTCTGAAAACTACGAAACTAGCCTGATTCCGTATTTTTGTTGCCAAGTTCTCTCAGACATGTTTTTGTGGACGTGTGTTCTGGATTCTAACTCAGCAGTCAGTTATTTGCGACGGTCAAGTGATAGTTTCTTTTCGAATAATTCCTCTGCCTACAATAGCGACATATCCGAAGTTGATGCAGTCTGTGTAAATGAATCGAATGTCTCAAGTGTCTATCTATTTTGGGTAAATGCTAAATTTCCTCGAAGACACACCAAGATCTCTGATTAAAATCATTCTCATCACTCTTTTACCCAACTGAATATTTTGTCCATGATTGTAGGTAAGTCAATCTTAAGGAAGGTCGGGACTCTTTTGCGATCTATGATTATTCTGTCACCTGACGTTGTATTATCAATTTATAAGGTAATGATTCGACCTTGCATTGAGTATTGTTGTCATCTTCGGGCTCGTGTACCAAAGTGTTATTTAAACATATTTTACGGGCTCCAAGCACTAATCTCTGGCGCGGTTGCCCCTAAAGGTGCCTACACATATCAGTCTCAGTCTCCTTGCATCTTTAAGTCTTTGCTACAGGTAATACCTTATTAACTGTTCTTCTGAGTTGGCGGAGTTGGTTCTTTTTACCCTGATGAGATCAAGGTTCACTCAGTATGCTGCATATCTGCAGAAATTTTCTGTTTCTATTGTTAAAACAAACAGAAATTTATATGCTAACAGTTTCTTCCTTAAGACTGCAAAATCTGAAACTCTCTATCTGCAGATTAAATTCCTCTTACTTACAACCTTGATATTTTTAAATTTATTGTCAACCGCCATCTTCTTGGAAATCCTTAATATTTTGTCTGTAATCATCATCTACTTTTCTGTTTACTTTTATTTCTGCTCCAAAGTATCTGAATACCTTGAAATGGCAGCCCTGCCTATTATTGACTGAAGAAAGAATAAAGGAGAATAGAGTGGTCTTCACGTAGATATGTTTCCTATGCCTTTGCGTAGTCAGTCATAGTACCATCTGCAAAAGCTTACGAGTGGCTGTTGGACTGTTGTAATAAGTTCCAAAAAATCTCTCTTCCTTTTATTTTCCGTCTTACATGTTATGCTATTGAACTTCATTTGACAAAAAATTAGCTCAAAAGAAAAACATATTCCTTACTCCCTGCTCGTAATTTGAGTCTATAGCAATGCCATTAATGAAGCACTCTTGAAGTTGGCATTAGAACGTCTTGTATTGAGTTCAAGGAATTAAATTATCTCTTTAGTCGGAAATGCCTCAAAAAATATGTTCTAAAGCTTTAAACTCTTCCCTCAAATTATCTGGCGTTCAGGATCCTCCACAACCACCCCTTTATCATTTTATTGTAGTTACGTAACTGTTTCTTATAGTTGTAGAAGAGAAGAATTGTAAAATAATAAGAAACATCTATTACTATACACCTATCTAAAAACTATATCAGAAAATTCTTTACACACTGCAGATAAGCGGAATGCAATTACTTACCTGAGCGTCTTAGATGGGGCATTTGTATTAGTTTAAAAAGATGCTCATCAGGAGGGCACTCATTTCCATATCTTTTCCAAAAGTATATAATTTTTTGTTATAGCTGTCAACAGTTGAACTGTTCCATAATAAAGCACTTGACTACGCAATGAAAAGGTGTCTTTCTTTATATATCTATCAAATTTGTAACATTTCAATAGAAAAAAGGGGGATTTTTTAATCCTATCATACTCGGGCATCTTGAACTGCAGCTTGTAAGTGAGGGTGGATCTTTTCATGGCCTATAAAACTTTGTAACAATATGTCCCATAATACTTAGGTTTAGTAGAAATTTTTCTTAAATAGCTGGATTTTAAATAGGTATTTAATGTGACTTTTTTAGGATAAAGTACGCAATAGAAAATGAGCTTTAACATTGCTTTGTTATAGAACACTTTATGAAACGTGCAATTTGGTCCTGAAAGATAGCCGTTTGCAGTTTCTGTTTATTTAATTATCGACCAGAGTACAACTGTTCAATTGCAAATTCAAAGCAGATTAGCAGAAAACTATACTATGATTAATACCGCTACTTCCTAAAAGACATAATGTTGGGATATAAGATGTCTTTAGCATGTACAGACGGAAAATAACAGGCAAAAGGTTTTCTTGGGGTATACAAAAGCCCCCTCATTTTCTAATTAAGAAGGATGAAAGTACTAAATGTATCAGAAAGGGATCTATCTTTTAAGTGACAAGGGATGTTTTGTATCGTACGGTATTGAGTCGTTTTACAATTTTCTTACTGAGAAAGGGAAAGGAATTGGACTTCAGGGCTGCATCTAAATGTTTTGTTAATCAACTGTAACAGCACCTCTGACTTTTCCGATACCTTAATCATTAAAAATTTCCCACAGTCACAAAAAATTAACTACATTTTAATGATATTTTGTTTTTAATTTTCTTTGTGTTTTCTTATCGATTGATTCTTCGATTTAACGCATAATTCAGTAGAGACTTCGTGCAGGAAGATGGTAACATTACTACGTCTGAGAATCAAATTGTGGATATAATTTTTCAAAAAGAGACTAAATGACTTCTCTAAAATTTTCATCTGCAGCGACTCTACGCATTTCTGATTGTTCTCCATTTACCTTTAACATCATTATCATTCAAATGCATTCCAATAAAAAAAATTCCAAAGGATAATTATTGATTAGCTTTGTTCAAAAGCATCCCTACAATTCTAGACTTTGAAATATGCAAGTTCCCCTAATCCCAGTTCCAAAATATTGTTAACTTCAAAAATGAATATTTTGGAGACTTGCATGTCAGGCCTCCCTGCCGCTAACAAACAAAGGTCTACAAGACAAATTGTTCCTGGAATTTACACCCCTTTCCAGAGGCAAGTGTTTTGTCTGATTTGTTAAATTTTCACCGCAATTTAGTAAAAACGTAACTTCTACTTGTCCAGCATTGTATCGTTAAAGCAACGGAAAAACTAGAAGACATTACTACACAATAATGTTTTGGGAGACTGGACCATATAAGTTGATCGCCGGTCAGTTTTTACGGAAGAGAAGACTGCAACACTAGACTTTTTGGAAATAAGTGAAAAAATAATTCTACACAAAGAAAATTTAAATTGGTCTTCCACAACCTAATAGTGGAACAATTTTCAAATAGAGAATTCAGAAGATTAGGGTAATCCAACGTAATCCTCTTCAGGGAATCCAGGGAATTGGATAATTAATTATAACAAGCTTGAGCAGGTGGAATCGATATCCAGGTAAGAAACATCTGCCTGCGATTTTTAGCAGATAATTGTAGGAGAGGTTTCTGTTGGTATAACTCCCTTAAGAAGTTAAAAACTTTCTCGTTGCTTGTGGAGGATCTGCTAAAAATTGGCGTCTCAAAAGTTGCAGTTTGATAAAAAATTGGCGTCAAACAAAATTAATACCGGCACTTTTTAGTAGCAAATTGCCCAAATAAGCAACCGGTACAGAATTGTAAATTGTACAGTGCTGGAGGCCACCTTTATATTTTGTACTTTGTACAAGGCGATAATTTTATTAGTGTCCTATAAAAAAGTGCTATTTTTTCAGACAGAAATGAAAGTAAGAACATTTTGTTTTAAAATATTTTTTTCCCCATTGATGACGGATGATCTTAGTAAGCAAAAAAGGTCCATACTTACCTCTACAATTGCTCTAGATATCCTATATTTCCCCACTTTAGTAGCAAAGAGACATTTAAAAGTTAACAACCCCCCTCCCCCAAACACTCTTACACACGCTCATGCAAATCAGTTGTAAAGCAGTAAGCACAATTGGATTAAAAAGGATATGAAAAATTGCAACAAAGGCTTTGAGATGCAGACCTGATTGCTACATAAGAATAAAACGATGGAGGAATGACCAAGGGTTAAATATCACTAACGCATAAACAGAGAAATATAAAAGGTTCGAATCCCGGTGGTGACCTTTTCACTCTTCTCTAGTACCTCTTCAAATTTGAAATTCTGAAATCTGTTCTTTTCTATAACACTTAATAAACGATTCAAGATAAAATGGTCCAATATACTTTTCTATCCTGTAAAAATTGTATCTACCTTGCCATGGCCACCGACTTCGTAAGTTTGAAAATTGGACCATATGTGTTTTTTCACTCGGAGAAAGAAACTCGTTATCATATCCTGATTGTTTTGAGCTACATCAATCGCTACTCCAGTAATTCTGTGAGTATTTAAAAGATCAATTGCTATCCATGGCGTGTTAATTTTCTTCTTAATCCATGTTTTGGTGCAAGCTCTTTTGGCGTAGTAGGATTCTCCTTGATGTAAACCAAGAGACTGAAATTGGTGATTTTCTAAGAATGTAATCCCTATGTTTGACGCACAAGGAGCTAGAAACAATATAAAACAATTGAAAATTAGTAAAAAGAAGGTTTTAAACATTTTATAAGTCTCTCTTGAATCGGTCCCAAAGAAGACATATTTATGTTAGAAATAACATCAATACAATGTAAATACTACTCCCTCGTACTCCCAATTATCCCACAAGCGGTAATGGCCCATTCTTCGTCTTTCGGCTTATTCCTTTATGGGATTTCCAAAGTGGATCATTCTGTATTCGGTCGTTGATGTCCTTCATCTCAACACCACTAATCACCACATTGTTCTTTATAGCATCTAAAGATCATCTCTTCGGCCTTCTTCTCCTTCTCCTCCCTGGGGGCCCTCTTCCCTATATTTTTACTCTCTTCTTTGTACTTGTCCGAACCATAGCTGCCTTACTTCTCTTAATTTCCCTCCAATCGCTCTAACATGTGTTGAACCCCTGATAAATATTTTTAAAATCTTATCCATTCCGGTCACTCCCAGTTAAGACCTTAACACCTTTAATAGAATGGCCCATACACCATCAAAATTTTCATATTAGTTGGTCCGTTCTTCCTAAGCAAATGCTGCCAAGAATCTGAATCTGAAATAACCTGCTAACACCTTTGCTCTTATAATAAACTTATGAGGCCTCACAGAAACATAAGGATCCCCATTTCCAAGACTGTTCATAATAAATGTCTATAAAAAGGAACGGCGGAATTCCCATGTTGAAGAACCTGGAGAACAATAGAAGCATAGTGTTATTAGTCATTTTAGCCCTTTTTAGACTGGGAATGGCTAGTAAGCCCCATGGCTTTCTATTTTTCCTGACATCTCACAAACGACAGACCGATGCTTTTGGATACTTTCAAGACAAATTTCAAAAGGGTGATTATGATGACCTCATAAGAACTCGCTGCTCAGAATCACTTTAGAACAATACGTAACGCCTGTGGAGCACTCAATTCTATGCTCATTATCTTGTTGGAAAGTTGAAAACAGTAAGCTTATTTCATCTTTGCTAGTTAAAGCTATTTCAGCAATGGACGCTTAAATGGTGTTCATGTACGCGTCACTTCTTGGTCTATTATGTAATAAAAGCATACCTACTTTTTAAAGTGCGTGTTATTATTGGCATTAAAATGGCCATATTTTTACTATACCACCCAACCATATCTGGGAATAGGAAAATAACCCAGTTTGGATAGAATACATAATCTCCTAAATTGTTAACTCACTGAACTGTCTCAAATTACGTTATTTATGTCTTATCGTAGCCATTGTCATTATTTTTGTAACTCAAAATATGGTTTGGTTTTAATTACTGTTAATGTTTTCATTTTATCAATTTGACCCTAGAACAATAATTTCGAAATTCGAAAAGCGAAGTGGAAGACATATAAACTATGTTTTGCCTAATATATTAACAACCGCTTATGAATAAGTAAAATTTGAATATTGTACACGGGTCAGATTTTAAGTCATGTGAAGATAGGCAAAGTCATGTTCTCCATTTGATGTATCACTTTCCACTTGCCAAGAGCGCTACAAAGCTAAAACATTCTTAATACTAATCATGTTAAACTTTTGTAGAAAATCAGTCATAATTTACAGTGTACAAGGAAATTCCTTAAGAGATGAAATGAGCCTTTTAGCTTACATTGAAATCTTGATAAAATCATAAATAGCTCTTGAAACAAAAAGATACGATGTGGTCAGGTTCTGAAAACACTTCTCTGAATTTTCTGTTGTTACCAGGAAACCTTGGCCTTCGCTGTCTATCTACAATTCTGAACTATGAAATATGAAAGTTTCCCTAAACCCCGTTCCTAAATATTTTTTAGTTTGAAAAAGAGCATTTGGAGACTTGAAATTTCAGACCTCCCTGGTGCTAAGGGGAAAGGTCTAGAAAACAAGTAAAACAAGGAATGGACATTCTTTCATGTGGCAAGTGTCTTGCGTGACTTGTTCCATTTTAATCAAAATTTGGAGAGAACTTAATTTCTATTGGTCCAATATTGTAGTGTTTCTGTCCGCTCTGCATATAGCAAAAGTTAATGCTACCATTTTTTTTCTTTTCCAAGTCAAATTATACATCTTAACCAAGGGCATCATTCACAAGTTCTTTCTAAAATCGTTTATTTTATCGATCAAATTGAGATTATTTGTTTTCATCTTGGGCACTATCATTCTTTAGTTAACAGGTCCTGTAAACTACCCTCTCTTTGGGTACTGCCTATTTTCAAAGTTTAGTGTTGCAATAAGAGATATGGCATAGCTACATCAGGGAAAATAGGAGTCTTGGTCAAAATTTTACCTGATAAATATTCAGAAACATTTATTCAGCATCAAAATCTGTCATGCATACTACCCTCATATGTATTCTCTTCTAAGCTTCTCTGCCAATACAAATCTAAACGTATAGGTGTGATAAGATTAAATGTTTGATTTTTGTTCTCTCTCTTCAAACCTGCCAAACTTATATGACACATTGGTCACGATATTTAATCTTTAATCAAATTTTTGATAGCTGACTAAGGTAGTAATCCATCTAGTAGGAGGGAAATCGGGTTTTAAAAGTTTGCAAAGATCTCGATGGAAGGTATGGATATAAAAGTAAAATTTCCATAAAAACACATAATATAGAGCGTATATGAAGGATACTGTCATATTTTAACATTTCATCAGACACTTTGACAATGGAAATGATACGTTCCAGAATGTATCGGATTAATAATGAAATTCTTCCTTTATCAATGAATGGCAATGTTATAAAATAGTGCGATACTATACCTCTCTAAGTAATGTACAATTAGGTTGGAGACTTTGCGTAGCTAATGCATGAATCTCGCGTGATCTTGAGATTGTCTACAACCTTTGTTAGCATGACAGAGAGTGGGCAAGCTGTTTAAGAGAACAATTTTTTTACCTTCCGGTGATCCGTAAAATTCCAATCTCCAATATGCGCTTCCCTTGGCTCGATTAACACGGATATGCAGCCCTGTGGCAATAATGTGGGGGTTTAAGAAGATTTGTCCTACCCTATCTGCGTTACCAGAATTTTTTAGCACCTATGCAAAGCAACAAAAAGGACAGATATAGGTTTGTATGTATGTATGTATATATGTATGCATGTATCTATGCATCAGCAGGTCTTACAAATAATACCAGATAAGTAACTGAAGGATGCAAAACTTGACGACTTCTTCGCAACTTTAACTGTTGAAGATTCCGTGTTAAATAAGTATATTATGATCTTACGGTAGTGATGCCGCCAGAAGAGACAAGGCGCTAGTTCCGTCACTTTTCACCTAGATCAAAGTTTCAATATCTTCAAACACGATAAAAGATATAGCGTGGAAAAGAGGCATTTGGAATTTTTTAAAATCTAGTCTTCTACTTTATCTCTTTCTTGATTAAGTGGGTTATTTTCATTATTTATAGTTGAAATCAAAGTCAATACATCGATTTTCACATTGATAAATTTATAGACCGTGACCTAAATATGACAGCAAGTACGATTATATCTAAGTATCACCTTGCATGAGCAATTGCTGAACATTTCAATTTACTTATCATGTTTTGGAAACGCCATGTAACTGGGTGAATAATTTAAGCAAGCGTAAGAGAATCCAAAACGGCTGTACCAAGCTGATTGCAGTTCCAGATCAAAAAATGTTACATAGACTGATGTTTAAAATACTAAACATTAGAAAAGAAATCAGGCTAAAAGGAAAAATAGCACTAGATTGTATAATCTATTGTTGGTGACTTATATTTCGACCGGTCAAGCCAGTCTTCCTCAGAGAACAATGTTGCTGAAACTGTCGTTACAGCGACATTGTCACGTGACAAGAATTTAAATAGTATTCAGAACGTGTCTAGTGTTTAGATGTGAATAAGTAGTTCAGGAACAAATGATGGGAGGCCATTACTTGGTAGGTTTCAGCATCCCTTTATTTCTCTCGCTAGGTTATTTTTTTTTACTCTAACTGTTGCTAGTTAAGTTATTGAAATTATTGAGTATGTGTGTAATGCGTAAGACATGCATTATTTTCTTACTGATCATAAGCCACACTTACATCGCAATATTTTGAGTAAACCTGCATCTAAATACTATGCTAAAGACTTTTTCATGTTATGTTGGGTCCAGGAGGCAGAACAAAAACATCTTTTACAATGATACTCTTGGCTGAGAACATAAAGCTCATAGTTTCAAGTGATCAACAATGCTAATCCATTTGATCAATTTGGAATTTGAATGTGTTTTTACATCAATTCCATGATATATGTACATCAAATTTTAGAACTCCTTTTAGAAATTACTTAGCCATTCTACTGTTCTCAATCACAGGGGAGACAATTGACCAACCAAATCTTAGATTTCTTTACCTAATACATAAATTAATGCATGTCTCTTATCCTACATCTGCCCATGGGTTTTGCTTTCTAATGCAGAGGAAAAGTGATGACGTCACAAATCAAAAGTTTTGGAAATAGGGCAATTTGACTCCAGATACTTAAAGGCAACCCTAGAATATGCTGTTTCTCAAAATATGAGACCTGTAATGTATATAATGTTTAAACTAGAGGCGTTCGAATTTAAAAAATCTCTGGTCAAAACTCTGTTAATTT
>JAAAKL020004258.1:7745-21337 GCA_010016065.2 Carybdea cf. marsupialis auct. non (Linnaeus, 1758) | reverse complement strand
AAAATTATTTACCCAACTGTGTTTTACAAGGTAGCCAATCAGAATTCTGACTGCCAGATTGGTGTTGTTTTGACCAACCAGCGTCCGTGGAGCTGAATGGTTAACCGAAAAGGCCCAATGAGAAGACAAATTCTTTTTGTCTACAAAGCAACAGTCTTCTTACTTTGATGTGAATGGACTTTTCAAAGCAAGAAAACCGTTGCTTTGTCGACGAAAAGAATTTGACTTCTCACTGGGCCTTTTCGGTTAACCATTCGGTTATTTTCTGACGAATAGTATTCTGAGGAGTGTCAGACGAAAAAGGCTTTTTAGTACAAAATGAATTCGCTATTTCTTGCAGTTTTAAATTATGTTCGTACCTTTATTTAACCGATTTCATAAGGCTGTTTAGATTCCATTAGACACTGTTTACGTACACATAAACGTTGATGCAACAAAAATGACTGCTGCATGAACATATCACGATAGTCGCCAAACTGTCTTGTTTGTTAAATAATGAACTCTTTTGATTGAAACTTAGCATCAGATCTCGAAAAGGTTTGATATTTTTGTTTATCTTATCAACCAAAACAACATATTATTGTTTACTAGAGTGACAAGTGTCTCTGCTGGAAAAGGATAAAGTGATCGCTGTCAAACCAAAACTAAAGAGTGCGGGGAGGATTTTAAGCCAGCTTTGCACCGCGGCCGGCTCATTTACGTTTAACTATACAATACTCCCTGTCACGACTAGCTTCAAAACAATCAAACATAAATTACGTACACTATGAAAAACTATAAGTACACAAAGTTCAATAAAAAATAAAATTATGGTGGACATATGAGGATTTGAAATATATACTTTTAGAAGTATAGGCCTACTGAAAAGTAGAGAACGTCTCAGCACTCTGAATCTGTGGACCTTTTATCCGCGGTGTGTGCAGAGTATGGTAAGATAGTGGATAGAAAGCTCAGTCAAAAGAGTACACACCGCGGGTGTACTCATCCCATCCATAGACGATAGCCCAAACGCTGGAAAGTGGAAGCCATAAAAATGGGACGTCATCTAGCACAGTTGATATTTATGGCAACAAATGGGGTTCTATGTATCACAACAGTTGTCTTTACAAGACTGAACAAGCCCCATTGATTTAAATATTTAAGTTCTGTGAGAACGAATCTTGACACAGAGCGTATTTTCAAAGATCTGTGAAAGGTTTTGTAAATCCCGTTGGTGTCCAAAAAGTGCAGTAAAGACTCCACAAAAGCGGCAGAGTTACCATTTATACACATGTATCTCAGAACAGCTTACTTTTTGTAACATATTCCTGTGAAGCATTTTTTAGGAAAAGTAGACGCCAACGTTTATTGAAGTATTTGAAATCGTTGTTGGTAGGTTGTGTTCGTTGTTTGGAGAAATAAATAAAGGAACGTACGGGTTTTGGAAGGAAACAGGTTCTCGTCTCAATATATGAATTTTGTTAGCAGCTTTTAAAACGCAAATGTTATTTTTAGCTACTCATAACGTATATAGACGCTAATGGAACCTATAACATGCTGTAATTCAGTAGATAGTACAGCAAAGCAAAGAAAGAGACAAGTAGAGAACGTAAAGAGGACGGAAAATAATAATGAGTAATTGAAATAAATGTCACTACATCTATATAACACCTTTTTTTCTTCTTTGTCTTCTTCTTCGTCATCTTCTTCTTCTACGTCTTCTTCTTCGTCATCTTCTTCCTCTATGTCTTCTTCTTCATCATCTTCTTCTTCTACGTCTTCTCCTTCGTTCATTTTCAGCATCTTTCTTTGTTGCCTTGATTCTCCCAGCGCATACCTAAGCACTTCCAGCTCTGCTATACCCATTTTAGCTTTCAGTTTCTTTATCTACGTCCACTGTATTAGGTTCACACAATATATAATGACCTTCCTACACTAGGCAAATTCAAAGGCTCTTTAGAACCAAAATTTTTCGCGATGCTCAATTTTCTGCTAATAACTTTTATCTAGTTCACTCACTTGGGAGGGTGGACACATAAGCGACCCACCAGGCGCATTCATACTTTTGCCATAACATTAATCACTCACTCACTCACTAATACTCGAGCACCGTGCGGTGCGTAGAGCCAACTTGAAACACAAGTGCTCGCCATTGCTGACGATCGGCAGTGAGCTGTTCCGTTTGAGACAGAGGCCCTCCACAGAATCGCATATCTTTGGCGACGACATCGAGCCATCGAGTGCGAAGTGCGCCTTGAGGACGTCTGCATCCTGCTGCAGACGGAATAAAATCCAGGACCGCGCGGGTTGGATGACTCGGAGGCAGGCGCAAGATATGCTCATACCATCCCACCCTTCTTTGAGCGGTTGAAACTGAGACTGAAGCTTGTTGCGTCTGCTCACGTAGCTCGTTATTCGTGACGTGCTGCCACCATCGGATTCCTTCAATTCTTCTTAGTGCTCTACTATCGAAGCCGTAGACATTCATGGTTCAACATAAATGGTTCAACATAATTCCTTGGTACAGGGAACCACAGCAGAGTTTATGTATTGCATGATTATACCTAGAATAGGCGCTATGGATAAAATATAAACCAGTTCAATATCAATTTAAAAATCAGAGGAATATTGCGATCAAGGTCAGTTCAGAAGAAATGACAAAGGCAAGGAGAAAAAATGACAACAAGGTTAAGAAACGGAGAAAAATGGAGACAGAATTTTTGCATTAAGGGTTTATGATGCTTTATTTTTGTGTTTTGACACTTTTTACTTAATTTTGTACAGATTTTATATACAATTTACATATTCCTTCTCGTTGTTTTTGTTGGAGATGCAGACCGAGTTCCGTGTTTAGGCAAAATTAAGCTGAATCAAACTGAGGCTCAAAGGTTAAACGTTACGGATGTAAACAGGCCCGTACAGATCCAGCAGAGGACATATTGGTCTGGGGTTATATTGGTTCAAGACCAGTATGAATCTGGGCTCATATCGATCTAAGCAGTCAAATCTGTCTGGAACAATGACACTACCTCAAGTTGAATCCAGGTCCATGAACTAATATTGCACTTTCATTACCGCTAAGCTACCGTGCCCCTCTACAAGGTTTACCTTAGCTCTTTCAAATGCCATAATTTGTTCTCCAAGAGTGCACTAAAAGTGAAAGGAAGGGTGGTATCAACAAAGTTGAGAAGGATTCCAAATAAACGTCTCTTTGCTGTTTACACAATCAGTTTTTAAAGGTGAATATGCTTAAACTATGATGAAACAGCAATCATGCCCCACTCTAGATATTTTGTTTGTAGAATAAACATTATTATCTGCATGAAACAAACTGATGAGAGTACAGTGAAATATGTATTTCGTGTCTAGAAATCAATCTGCCATTATCAGCTATCTACAAGTTTTCTGCTACCAATTACTTTTAATTATATTCTGAATTATATTTACTAAAGGGATCTTTTCGCAATAGCTTTTCAATATGCTCCTTCAAAGATAAGAACAGAAAAATTAAACATTTTAAGGTTGAAATGAGCATCTAAAATAGTATATAAAAGAAAATTACGTACCAATAATATTGTCAAGTCTATTTAGATTTGTAGAGCAAATATTTACAATTTAAAATGATTTGACAAAAATCATATTTTTAGAATGCTCTTTAAAGTAATTTTTCCTAATGGAAGAAACTTTTCTTAAATCAGTTGCCCAAACTCATAATGTGTTTGTCCTCTCAAAATTTACAAGCTCATTCTTGACGCATTAGGTAACAGCTTCAAGCTAATTCACCAACATTGCACACCTGTCCCTTGATGAAATACATGTAAAGTTGTACGAAGTTATGTTGAATAATGCTTAATCCGAGACTGATTTTCGTCACACATAGTTTGTTAAACTTCTGCCTAGCTCAGATACCAAATTATTCTATTCACAATTTATCAGTAGTAATTAACTCACAATTATCTGTTGACTTGTCATGCCATCTTTAAGGTATCTAAATATGGCAGTTTCATTTCAAACGATCCATGATTTGATACTCAAATACCCTACCCAGTCTGTATTTTCGTAACGAATCGGATGTCACCATCTTTAACCTGGCTCCATATCTTCCCCCAATAAACTAACAATCAAAAGGATATCTTTGACTATCCTATAGGAATCTTGCTTAAAGTTCCGATGATTTGTTCAATATAGCTTTGAGAATCGACATCTGGCATTTATAGCCCGACAATACCCTGCGTCATCATCGGTTCCGTCCGAAAATTAGCAAATAATTGAGTCAGGTAGGTTTCTTTTAACTCGTGAATAAATTATGAAACAGCGGTGGAAATAAAATCTGTGAATAAGTTTCAGAGCTTGTTATATCGCTGCTGATCAGGACATTTCGGTTACACAGGTTGGTAAGAACTCAGACGGCGTGTTCAACAGGATTAGAGGTAAGATATTTCTCATGCTTGCAACAATTCGTTTTACGTATGAAACCCTCTCTTTGATTTAGGGTGGTACGTATTTTTAAAGCAATTTTGCCTATTTTGGAAATAAGTTGAGGATTTTCAATTGTTCCTCTAATCATCTCTATCTCATGTGCTGCTGAAGTACGTAAAAATGAATCATAGATTTGTCTAAATTTTATGGTTACACAACAGAAAAGTGTTAATGATTCCTCAAGCTCTATACAACAAACCTGATTGTCACAAACCATCAAGGTTGCATTACTTGTCAGGTTGATATCTGATTTTATGAGAACTACCATACGTATATCATATTAGGCATACGCTTGCAAACATTGTAACTAGGGATGACATAATATTTTGGTATTTATATAATAAAGATATTTGTGACTACATTTCGTGTATGAATATAGACATTGATAGTGTCAAATGCTAGCAAATCCTATGACCTGAATATAGTGTCAAACGAAAATTAAAAGCTATAAAATATTAGCAGGTCATGCTTTTTTATAGGTTTTTAAAGGTACTTTATTCGCTTTATTAAATATGATAAGAACTTCTGAAGGAGCGTGCCGCCAAAGTTGTTCGAATGCTTCAAAACAGGTAACTGATGTCTTTGAATTTAGTCAGAATAGTAAAATAGTGACACTCACTCGTTTTAAATTGTTGACGCTTGAAGCTAAAGGACCTTCGGTTATTCAGAGACAAGTTTTTATCTTTAACAAGGTTTCTTTTTAAGCCAAAGGGGTTAACACTTACTTCAGTTAAATACTGCAACTATTTTTGCACTTAACCTACGTCTAACTAGCAAACTTCAATAACGACTTTTAAGTAAAAAACGTGAAACTACATGACGGTTGAGCTGTACATATTACGAGAAAATGGTTTATATATTTAACATGAAGTTAGATATTTTCAAGTGAAGCTTGCATTGCAATAGTCCCACTGTACGTAATAGGAAACTCATTTTATTTTGTCCTAACACGTAATTTAAACTTTAGCATCACCATTTCATACAGATGTAATATTTTATAAACAATGTAAAGACACCTAAATGCAAAACACTGGTAAGATACGTCCATGGCATCGTTGACTGGTACAAGTGACTTCCACATTTAAACCTGTAAAATTCCATAGATATGCCGTGATGTGAAACACAGACCAAAATTATTTTGTTGTGTTCTGATTCCTAGTGGATAAGCTAGCTTTCTACAGCTTTTCTGTAGATCGGAGTTTGTTTCTAACTTCAAGGCCACCTTGTTTCTCTTACGACATATTCAGTTGGCCAGCAGTGTCTATTCGAGAGATCACATTATTAGTAATCAATCATGAACACTTTATTTTGCAATTCCTAGAAAACTATGATCAGCTAAAACATAATTTGTCCCCAATTTTTCATCTGGTTGAATTGGTAAGGATGCTTTCTTAAACCTCAAGCTGTCACGTATCTTTCTTTGCAAAAAAAACGAGTGAGCAACAATCTTTCCGGACCGTATCTGTTTGTTGACAGCTTGTCACATTACAAGCAAGATAGCCTTTATCTACTAGAAAAACATGTTGCTAATTGTCTAGATAAGTTCAGTTTTGATACATGCAAGCTATATGTCACAGTAAGTTTTTTTGGCATATCAGTTATCTGTAAAACTGATCTCCGGTTGGAATCTGGCACGTGCATTTTATAGGCGTTTTCACTATAGAGAAACGTTAAAGAATCCATTAGTGGGATATTATTAGAGGTAAGTTACGGCACCATTTCAAAGTTGCTTTAAAGAGAAAGTGTTTTTTTCTGTGATGAACCGCACAAGGTAAACCCTAGGGCTACAGTTTCATTCAGAGTCGGAAATAGTTTAACAAGCCTATTCCCAATTAATAAGTTCTCATGATAGTATTCGACTTGAGTTTTTATATCATTAAGTAACAGTAAAATGCTTTGTCTACCGACAAAATATAGACGTTTCATAATGACTTGAGCTATCGGGAAGAGTATTTGTGAATTTTGTCAATGTACAGCCGCTTTGCAGGTCCGATCAGGAACCGTGTTGAAGGAGCCTTAGCACAAAAGTACTTTTTAACCTTTTCGATCCATTCTAGAAAGGATTGTAGGATATTGTTTGATGTATTTTGAATTTTAAAAGAGGTCACAAACAAAGAGTATAGCTGCGGCTGATCCCACTTTCCTACAATGGAAATAAAATGAGCAGCCAGTGCTGAGGCAGCGAACACCTAGCAATCTGTTAATAAATAAATAGATAAATAAATATATGTAAACATTATGTAAATCTTTAAATAGATAAGGTCAAAGAAAACTACATATAAAGGTCAGATGACCTCTTATAATATAGCTGAAATTGTAAAGGGATTAGAAAAGAAAAGAACTACAGTTTGTGAGACTTTGAGTTTAATCATGACACTTGCTTGTCTGTATAGTTCATAGTATAGTAAATGAATTTTTTTGGGAGGGCAGGGGGATGCTAGATATAAAGCAAAGGCATGTTTTTACCTCAAATATGTATGTTTCTTGTAGCTATTGATGGCGTTAAGCAACCGTTTAGCAATATTAAATGCTTGTGCTCTCCTGGCTATGTTCTCTCTCTATAAATATACATATACTTACACATATACATACTTATACACATACTTATACATATAGACATATATATATACATATATACATATATACTATTAAGCAGTGTTAAAAAGGAAAAGCGAAATACCGCAGTTACCTTAGGTTTCACGTCCTATCTGCTGACGTTCTTCAGACCGCTTGCATTGAGCGCTCTTGCTGACGGATCATCAAATAGATTAATATTACATATAATATATCTATGTGTGTTATATATGTCACTTTAATTTACTTGATTATACATCACTGAGACTGCTCAATGCATAAACGGAGAGCAGTATAGGAAAGAAGAATTGCTAAAGGACTTATCGCTAAAGGATTTGCTACTCCGAGTTTCATGTTATTACGAGTATTTGCCTGAAGATCGTAATTACGTGAACCGAGGAATACTAAGTCCCAATATTGATTCCCTTAGCGACCCTTCTTTTCTATGTTATACATATATATATAAATATATAAATATATATATATTAAAAGAAAAAAAAGAAATAGAAAATCTGTCACCGAGTAGATGCAGATTACAGATAGTGAAGATCACTATTGTAAAATACCTATCCCACCATGGCATCATCACATGATAAAATTTGCTTCGGTTCGCTGTCATTGCAGTTTTCAGTACCAAAATTTTACATTTTTCAAAGCTTGTCTTATTATCTTGAGTATACATAAGACTATTATAAATTTAAGAAAGGAAAACGCAAGTAAAGTATTCACCATTTATTTGTACTGCTTAGCATTAAACAGATTCTAAAAATCTTCGTAAATTGGCAGTCAGATCCTTCCTTTATATAACGGATGTACTTTATTATTTAGATCAATGCTGTTAGATAACTTTCGAGAAATAAAATAACTAGTATTTGGGGTTTCTTAAGCTATTGGTAGCAGTCGACATGAAGATAAGCGTTGAAAACATAAGTTTTTATAAAAACACTCAAAATCGACTTCCGTTGTATATGTCTTCGATCAAGAATTGTTTTACTTTTCAGTTCTTTAATCACATCTTCGTCTAGCCTTGCAAATGATAGCATAGTCATAAAGTTAATGACATTTAAAAAGCTAAAATTTCTTGTTTAATACGATGTTCTTGTCATCATGGTCAACCTAGGGCTTGTGGCAATGAAGTCTTCTTTTATCATCAATATTTGTCTCTTTTTATCAACATTCTTCGTCGGCAAATAATAGCAAAGTCAGAGACTGTAATGTAGCATTGCTGAATTATATGTTTACAAATCTAAAGGAAAGTCAGTTTAACGTCTTTTTTAATAAGTGAGGAAAAGTAAAATTGAGAAATCCAAGTATATTGGTCACCTATGTCAAACTGGTGTCTTGAGCTTAAAGCAATGAATAGATCAGAGTCATGAGTTTTTCTCTATAATATTTGTATAATGTGAAACTCAGTACCTTAATCGTTCTAATAGTAATGATGATGATGACTTTATAATTCATTTATTTATTGATAAAGAAAAGCAATACAGTCGGATACTCACTAGGCATATCCAAACCGCTTATAATACACACCGTGACTTTATTAAGGAAAAACAACGAATAAGCAACAACAAAGAACAAAATAAAACAACAGCAAAAGCAAAAAAACCAAAGCAAACACAAAAAGAGGAAAAAAATCCCGCAATAACCAAAAAAACAAACAAAACCAAAACAAGACAACAACGACAGCGTGAAAATAGCACAATAATGATTTAAAAACTTAACTAACAATTACTCCAGTTACCCAGTCAACAGTTCAGGATTTGGCCAGTCCTTGCATCTTAGGACTGAAATAACAATAATATTAATATTGGAAATAGCATCCCTTTCGAAGTAACAATTTCTATAAACTGCTATAATCTATTATTCCTTTCTTTTAGAATAATTATCATCATAATAGCAATCATCGCTATAATAATAATTTTTAAATTTCGGTGCCATATATTTATTCTGCAATTTTACAGAAACATAAGCTCCAACATTGTACATATCATTTTCACTGTTTTCACCCATTACGAAGGGGACAGCAATATTTTATAGGAGCGGATATTTACTTTACATCGGTACAACAAAAGTACAAACATATTCAACATATTTTAAAAAAAAACAAAAAAAAAAACCAAAAAAAACCAATAACAACAAAATATTAATAATCTTTAAAAATAACTTCTATGTAATATATTTGTTTATTCCATTGATAGCATTGATAAAAAAAATACTACTACTAATAATAATAATGACAAAAATGATTTATTAATTGATTGATGGAGAAAGCAATATAGTCGGATACTCATTAATGGAATGCATATCCAAACCGCTAATGATGAATACCCTGACTTTAGTAAGTAATCATGCCAATCAACATCCCTAGCATTTTTAATTGGAAGTCTTGTCAAATATTGATTAATGAAGTAACAAATATAATCAATAACTATTTCATGATTGAAAGTAACAATTGAGTAAAAGTTTCTTTCCGTCTCATTCTTTTCGGTATCACTTCTGTCTTGCTATATTTCTGTTTCTTTCGTTTTCGGTCTTCCGCAAATCATACCTATATGAGGACACATTTCATATGCTGTTAAGAAACTCAACAATTGTAAACAAATTCTACTCTCGACAAGTACCAGCTCATTTGTTTTGATAAATGCAACTTCCAGAGCAGTAAGGTGCATAAAAGAACCTTATACCATAAAGAAATTATCTTGGTAGTTGTCGGCGCAAGTTTATACTTCACCCCTTTTGCTTATGACGACCGGTGCATATTGTGTCCTGCAAAATCTGAAAACAAAGATTCCGACAAAGAAACGATTGTGGTATTTTGTCTTGTTGCAAGTAATGCCTATACGAATGACACCCTTTTGGTCACTCATGTTGCTGAGAAATCAATAACTGTTTCAAAAATTCATCTTTCCTACAAAGTACTGGTTTCTTTGCTTTGATAAATAATAGAAAGGGTAGAAAGATATGAATGTGCACTGTGCACAATCGCTTTTTCTAAGATATTTGCGATTACTACATCAGTGTTGCAATGTATAGCAATATTTACACATTACTTAATCTGTTTATATTGTTTAAAATAAAAGGAGAGGCGTCCAACCTCAAATAGGAAGTCCACTATCGAAGCTTATCCTTGATAGAGAGTGTTTATTTAATGACGATTATGAAAGCAGAAGGCATAATACAGCGCACTAACTGAAACATTTTAAATGACTTTAAACGAAAACCTTCCCTATAAATAAACCTTGTTGCTGAAATGTCTCGTAATGAATTCTTAAACGCAATTCCAGAAAGTAATCGGGAATTGGTCATGGAAAACTGCAGAAATTTTGTAGGTCTGAATGAATGAAAGTGTACAACTTATCTTTAAACTGAGCAAAGAATGGCATTAGGGAATTACGTTATGCAGTTTCACAATAAAAAGCTAAAATGTTTTTAATTGTTTGACAGGCTTCCTTCTTGATAGTGGAGTGAATAAAATACGGGCACGTTATGAATAAGATTTACGTTTATATGGCGTCTTCAAATTTCAGCAAGGACTACTATTATATCAATGCCGTGGTTACCCATTCAGAAGTCTTGCAGCAAGGCGAACTTTGCCCAAATAACAATTTGGCATTGATTCCTTTCATTTTTAACTTCTTGATGTATTATCAACAACGACGTGTATCATACAAAATCAAATTATTTCTACTATCTAGGCATTTTTAAACCCTTTCAGCTACATTTGAAAACCGTAGCAATAACTAGAGCGGACGTTTAGTGATGCTATTATAACGATGTTTATATCAAAATGGCTGTTGAATGCTATCTTTCGGCGTTGCCCACGTACAGCGCTTCATTGTTTGGAAACTACCATAAGGTTCAAATTGATTGAATATCATTCGAGTCACGTACTTTGCCTACTCATGTTGTCAAAAATGCCTAACAGTTGGCCAATCGCTTTGAACTCACCTCCAAATAAGCTTGTTCTTTGGAGCTTTATTTACGTTTTACTGGGAATTTTGTGAATAACGCCTTCATCCACCATTCGCTCCTTTGCTAGCGCTGACAACATTATCATCCTTATATTCACTAGGTAAGAAGTTTAAGTTGTTTATCGTGTTTATGTCAACACGCAGAAAGAAAAACTGCATCAACAATGCATATTGTCAAGAAGTAAACATCTTGTAATGAAGGTTGTAATAGAAGATATGAGAAAACCAAGAATTGATTGTACAATCTGTTAAAATGTTGCTTTCTCACTCTACACATATACAAAGTTGATTTCAATGAATGCTCTGATATGGGGGGAGGGTATCTAGTGATAATAATTTATGTATCACATTATTTGCATTGTACAAAACCCTCTGACTTTTCTATTTTTGATTTTTCTGATTTTAGATCACTTTCTTGGTTTCCATTTAATCCTTGCATTATTGAGTTATATTTGGAAAGAGAACATTTACACTGTTTCTGACAACACTGACACAGTACCTTTTAATTACCAAAAACAAGTACAGTTGATAATTTGACGTATCATTAAATAAACTCTGGTAGTAGCAAGGCAACATACAAAGTTTGTATATTGGCACCATATATTTAGATATCTATTGATACGATAACAACATTTTAAAAATATAACAGTAATGCAGTAATAACAAAGAACGTCTTGAATTTTAGTCTTGTATCCCTTGACAGCTTATTCCTTTCGCTATTCAATGACTGTATAGTTACAGTAAACAGAGAGACAGCGACAACAAGAAAAATCTCTGAAACCACGTCCTTTGAACCTGAAGTATCTTTGCAACCAAGGAGCCATTTTTATTCAAGAATAAGACGCCCCAAAACTTAAATGCACTTTTTTCTAAAATTTAATACATTATTAACAAGTTATTACTTTTTTCTTACTTTCCGTTTTATAATTTTTATAAGATAAGTTGTTCAATAGATTATTTTGCGAACTTTAAGTAACCGATTTGATAAAATATAAAATATAAATAAAATATTAGAATAAACTTTTTTCTATACAAATTTAATCTTGAGCATTTTTATTTTTACTGATTTGAATATTTTCATTGCTATATCAATACATAAAATGCAAAACAAGAAAATTGTTAACAATTTATTTCATGATCGATAAAGGAAATACCTTACGTTCCATATCTACATTGTGATAGTGACATTACAACAGTGTCACGGAAATCTATTGATTTTCATATTGTACCTTAAACTTAAAAAGCCTTTAGTACTTGTGGCATGCTGTACAGATTTTATAGTGAAACATCAGACTTGCTCTTAAGTGTCTAATAAACGGGGGATTCAAATAAAAACCAGGGGTCGAAATCGTTTTTAAATTTGACAACCTGACTGAAAATATGAATTACAGCACTCTCGGTATTGACCACCTCACGTGCAACCAAAACAAACAGATCTTCAAGCTGAGGGTAGAAAATACTGTGCTATGTGTAACCCTTTTTTGTTTTCTTGTTCCCATATTGTTTTTATATTCCAGTTTCCATTCAGCGTAGCTGCTTTTGCTTCAGATGATATTTTTTGAATGATAAACCGTGTCACCAGATTTTTACCAATAACGCTCTCTTCTTGACATCTAACATCCTCTGTAAGTAAGTAAGTATTACACTGTAAGCTCACCTAGCTACCTGAGCTTTAGCATGTTTTATTTATGCCTAATTCTTTTATTTGATATCAGAAATGAAGATAATGAGTGATTATTGAATCACTCTTTTTATCATGTTAAAAAGAGCTACGAATGTCCTCTCTAAGTTCAAAAGAGTTATTTCAAAGACGTTTATAGATTATTGCACTCTGCCAGCTTATTAAAACCGATGACAAAAATCTTATCACGATATACTCACATCGTTTACAAACACTTGAGTATGATCCATTGAAACAGATGGTCATATCACTAGGAGAGAATATGTAATAGAATACAGTAGGATTCGGTGACAGACGTAACATTTTCAAGAGAGAAACTAAACTAAACCATGATAAAGTCAAAGATATGGAATATGTAAACAGACGCAAAGCATTTACCAAGATATCATCGCTAACAAACAACCAATTTATTGTTGGAAAAACTACTATAAGTATCTATCATTTTGCACGATAACGAGTAACGAAGTGTTAAGAAAAGTATACTGTCTCCTAACCACAATTGAAATGCCAGGTGGAAATCTGAATCTAATGATAAATATAAAAACCCAACAAAGAGAGCGTAGGAAGACCATAGTTACAAAAGATAAATCCAAATCCGACGAACACACAAAATTTTCCTCTGAGCTTTTTATGTATGTCACATCATTATCAAAAAATAACAAGCAACATAACGTAGCAAACTTTAAGCAAAAATGCAGTACAATACAACAGTATATACAAAACGTGATGTCCCCAAAGGAAGAATAGCAAGTGTCAAAAGAAAGACAGAGGAATAGAGTTCAGGGATAAGTTTAGAGAAGGTTTGAGTTTAGACAAAAGAAAACTTTCTTTGAGTTTAGACAAAAGAAAACTTTCTTTGAGTTTAGACAAAAGAAAACTTTCTTTGAGTTTAGACAAAAGAAAAC
>JAAAKL020004257.1:0-17618 GCA_010016065.2 Carybdea cf. marsupialis auct. non (Linnaeus, 1758) | reverse complement strand
CCCCTCCCCCACCCTCCCCCGACCCCGGGGGAAAGGGGGGGGGGGGTTTTGGTCTTTGAGGGGGGGGGGGGGGGGGGGGGGGGGGATCTTGAAAAGTGCCATGTTGGTAATGTTTTTAAAGGATGTTATTTTGTCAGAACAGATAGACCTGTACTGTCTATATCTAAAAACCAAAGATTTACCTTGAGTTTAGCCCATATTATGCAACTGCTATTCAGTATTCCAATCTGTGGGATCGATTAATAAGTGTGGATAGGACACCAGTGGTGTAGCCACCCAAAATTTATTAGGAGGTGGAGACAGAAAAAGCGTTTAGCAGACTTATTTTTGTCCATAAACTGAACAGCAAATCTAGGAACACAAAGAAATTGTAGATAGATAATCCAACAAGATGGATAACATATACATCGATTTTTATTTACTTTCCAGGCTTTGATATAAAGTACCACAAGAATTAAGAACAAATAAGTAAGACTCGCGTGGCTGTATTAGATCGTGCGATGCCGAAGGGATTAACAAAGATCCTGATGCCATTCTTTAACTAAAGAGAGCTGAGGAATGAATGTAAACGTCAGTGAGCTTGTATCAAGGTGGCTTTTGTTTGAAAATAGCAAAAATTGTCTTGACTTGTATACTCTCTATTTCACGTATAATACAATGGTGTTCTTTCGTTTTCTCTTCCATTATTAGTAGAAGTGCAGGCCTGCAAAGAGAAACTTGACATTGCTGTCATACTCCAGTTACCAAAGAATGAAACATCGTCATCGTTATTTCCTCAATTACTTTTAAATCTGAAGAATGGGATGAGAACGGAGAGTGACTGCATGCGAATATCAGTTATTTTAGCGGTGGATAAACCTGAAGTGATCACCCACCTGTCCTGTAAATATGGAGAGTCAGATACTTGTCTGGTAAATGGCATTCAAAAACTGCAAGAAATGGGCCGCACACACACGGGAAAATCCCCAACCGGCCCCGTTTTCCAGAAAAGCACCGAGTTAGCTTTGAAAGAAGTTTTCAAGCCGCAAAACGGTGCAAGGAAGGGTATGATATTTTTTCTTCTTATAAGCATGACGTACGTCTCACTAATACACTATGACGTAATATGGGTAGGCATATGCCTACTCCGTTCTAGTTTATTGCTATTTTGTTTGTTTTATCGATAGTGCTTTTGTGCGGGTAGTCATCCTTGTAGAGAAAGTGGCACCAGGGAATATCCTATAGCCTTGCACATGCGAGTTTTGTAGGGAATATGATGTAATAAGGAACATCTTACCTAGGGACGTAGGAAGAACCTCAAACTCGAGGGGGGCACAACAGTCAGAGGGCACTTTTTCATTTACAGAACACTTTACTCACTCACTCACTAATCCTCGAGCACCGTGCGGTGCGTAGAGCCAACTTGAAACACAAGTGCTCGCCAGTGCTGATGATCGGCAGCGAGGCACTCTCTACTACTTTACTCAAGAGGCAACACTTCACTACCTGTTGGATTTAACGGTAGATAAAGGGGCACTTACGTGCCCCCTGAGCCCCCCGGTTCCTACGTCCCTTATCTTACCCATTGGTGACGTGTTTTTCTATTCTTTATAATCTCTTCAAATGATCTCATCTCTATGATACTTTGCAACTTTCAACATGTTTTGAACCAGTCTTTCCAGTAGAGCCGTGTGGTGAAGAAAGACTGGCGTCTTAAAATGGAGTAGTGCAGGATGTCCACCGCTTGAGGATTTGGAGTTGATATGGAAACTGAAGAAATAAGCTTGCTATCGTCGTGGGTAATCGAGATCAGTTGTTAGACCGTACGGGTTTGTGTTCAGGTGGTGACTTACTTTTTACCCCTCCAGTAGCTGTTAAAATCTGAACAGCTTTATTTAAACGAACCTAAACGATGCTACTAAGATCATATGAGGCATCGTCCGATAAAAATAGAACCAATGGCACATCAAAATTAGCAGTTGCGGAATACAGCGGTCCACTCTCGCTCCTCGGGAACTTTCGTATGTTTTGGATAGGTAGAGAATGTTTGTGCAGTGGATGTTCCGGAGATATTTTATTCCCTCCAGTGTGTAAAGTTTCAAGTTATCACTTACTCCCACCAGAGTAATGTAGGCAGTTAAAAATTTTAGCATTTAAAAGTGGAGCCCCCTTGAGGTGCGGGGCCTCGGGCGATGGCCGTGTCTGCCTCCCCCGCACTTTGTTTGTGTCTCCGCGACTTTATTCTTCAGAGTTCGTTAATTCAATTAATATGAGATGTATTGATCATGCCTCCAAATCCATGATCCATACTGTCTATGATGCTAATCACCCTTCGTACCTCCTATATAGTACAATTAGATGCCCTTCCCGTAAAACACCTTGGCTAAGATTTTTCTCTTTGAGACTTTGCACGAATGCTTAAATGCGCTCAATGATCTATATTACTTTACCTGAACTCGCTCTCTTAGTAGATATATCTCCTAGTTTGTATATATAGATAAATATGTAAGCCTAGAAACAGATGTAAAAGTCATTTCTAAAATATTTATGAACCAACATTAAAATAGTTTGGTTCTTGTTCATTTGTCTTACAAATCGGCTTATTGACATGTAAAATATCTCCTTCAACTCTATTATCTTAAAAACAAAGAAATGTAACTTATTTTACGTTTTGCAGTAGACTGCTATTCCAGCAATGAAATTTCAAACGGTGTTTATGTGAATTCATCACAATCAAATTCAAATGTAAACGTATTTTTCTTCAGTTAAAATTGAAGTAGCATACGTATTAAGTGGCATACATAAATATCTATTAGGATCCCCGTCATTTTAGGGAGTATCAAATAAACAAGTCTGATTTGGGGCCAGAAAAACGCAATCTTGGTCTACCCATTAAATATATGCGTGACATAGTGTTTGAGATATCTTAAAAATCTCAAATAGTTCTAACTTGAAAGTTTTATCGGATTCGTAGTGTTTCATGCTTTACTCGATGTTTTCTCTCTTCAGCTTATTATTTCAGAGAAAATACAGTCGCTGCAAAATCGGGTGTGAGAGAGTTTAACCGGTGCCCTCATTTCCTACTTTCCAGGATCGGAGTAAATTTAACTTTAGAAGTCTCTTTTACCTTGTATTTTAAGATTCTAAGATGCATGCAAGGTGAGACATCGAAGGTAAGGTAATAGGTGATAATAATATCAAGTAAAAGCTAACCTTTATCAGACGGACATCACCACAATTTCGTTAGAATACCTAGCACTTATTCCATATGCTACTCGGCTACATAACCCACTGCATTATTACAATCAGGAGCAAGTCGAAAATTATTACCTGCTATGTCACTTAACTATTGTATCGAGAGCCATGAACTATGCACCCGGAGAAGTCGGTTTTCGTAAAGCATGTAACAGATATTAAGCCTAAGTTTTAAAATGATCCTGCTAACGTAGTTGTGTTAAGCAGTGACTTGTAGAAGGGATAACGATTCTATACTGCCACCTCTGCCACCCAAAAGTCAGATCGATTTATGAGATTGTTAAAATTATTTAAAAAATTTAAATTATTAAAATTTTTACAATTTTTAAAATTTCTGCCAAAAGGTCACGTATGCTTCATGAAGTGATTCTTTCAGGTCCTTGCCCCCTTTGGAAACTCCTGTATATACCAGTAATGCTGGAGGTTTCCCACCAACCAGGTAGCTAAGACTAAATGCGTAGCAGTTTAAAAGTTCATATACGAGATTGAGCTATACGAATATGATTGAAGGCTAAACTCCATTTAGCGAACAAAGATCACTCTCAAAGTCTCTCCATAAGGGAAAAAAGTTATTGTGACAGTGTTCAATTTACAATTTTCCCTAAAGAGATGCCTTTATGATTGTCAAAATGTAATTGCAGTTGTATGCAATAGGGTTAGGTAGGGAGATTTGGTGTTGATACATGCTTGTAAGAACCAGGTAGCATGGGGATGAGGCTCAGTTTCCTCTTATATTCTGGGTTTTTTTACAATATATTTATTGTTTTCAATCTAAATTTTCGGCCTCAATGTTCCCACTACGTTTTTTTATTTCCTTTTTTGTGTTACCTCTATTTGGGTTTACAAAAGTAAAGTTTTACTATGTATCCACAGGTGTTCAAAGAGCTGTGCTTCTGATTCTGACGTCTAATTGGGACGAACAGACGCAATCGCCAGAAGATGCAATGAAGATATTGCACGATGAGGGAGTGCGAGTGTACGCCATAGTAGCAGGAGATATTAATTATTGGGAACTGTCTCTGATAACTCTCTCGGCATCTCGAAATCTGGAAAAACCAAGCTTGAAAGATTTAACAGCCGAAGAGTTTGTTAATGAGCTGTCGTCATTCCTAAGAGGAGGTAAGTTAAGCATGTAAAGCTGGATCCACTTGGATCCACACCTCTGCATACAGTTCGAATTATTTATATGATAGGTTTGTTGTATTCTCACAGGAGATGCTCTGAAACAGAATGTTGGAAACAGGACAATATATGTTTATGAGTAACCTGTAATAAAATAACCCAATTTTATTTTGTAGTGCCCGTTTCTATTGCCTCGTTTTCGATCCGAACTAATGTGGATCCTATCCGATTTGCTTACACCAGATCAGATTCAAACTGCCCCCCTTCCATATACAGTCCCAAACTGGTGCGGATGGCAGATACAAACTAGTACGGATGCAGCAGGTCCCCTTTACATCCAAAATAGATCTCAACCATCTCTGATAGCGATCCACTTACATCCATACCCGTGTAAAAATGGCCTAAGTGAAGCTTATAAATTATTAAACTTAAGCAAATGAAATCAGTTTGTAATAGCTGGTTTTTGAGGGGATAACAACTGTCGCAGTTCTTCTCTTTGTCGTACGTATTGCGTAAGTGGGATGTATCTATGTAGATAAAATATTTTCAAGCAAAGACATTCTCAGCATTTTTCAACATTTTGGACCTTTTTTGATGGCTAGGAAGCATGCAGCCATAGCAAGCAGAGGGCGTCTATGTGCATCTTTAGTAATAAAATCACCCTGGTGTATTTGCTACGAAGTGCTTCCACATTTTTAACCAGATTTGTAAAAGAAATCGTTCGTTAGAAAATGGTTGAACGTTGAATGCTGCTGTAGGACGTTTTCCTCAGGGCCGTTACAGAGAACGTTCTTGGAGTCAAACGCCACGAAGTTGTTAAGAAGAATCAGGTTTCAACTGTTTGTCAAGAGTATTGTTGTAAACCTGGTCAGAATACTATCAATGAAGACAGTCAATGGTTCATAAACCGTAAGAATCTATTTACACTTCACATATCATTCCTTTCTATCATACAATTCTTCGTCTAATCCTCTTTCTCCCCTAATTACAATCCTAGTAATACAAGCGTATGGAGCCTGGAGCTACTCTCACGTGACTCCACATATAACCATATATAGAACAATATAACGTGATAACAGTTTACAACAAGTATTGCAAAATCGTTTTTCAGTACTTTCTTTCTTTCTTGGTTATTCATCATATCTATTGATTAACGTTTGTCTTTATTTCGTTTATTTTAATTCTTGACTTAACTGATGGATAAGCAGATTGATTTAATGGTTTAGTCATTCATTACCTGATGTTTTATTAGCTTTGGAAAGAGAAGGGGAGGAGATGCGTGAGCTCTAGTCTCTGTGTTTCTGTATTAATCATGTATTTCATATTTTTTGGCCATTATCACATTACAGAATGATTGTTATGTTTCTTTTTTTCCAGACTTTGTGTTTCCCATCGCAATGGGTCATATTGCAGGAGGTGATGTAATCGAACAAGGTATGCAAGAAGACACAATTTTCTCATATTAGTAGTTCATATCTGCTGAGAAAATGACAAGGATGATAATAGTCACGACGATAGTGATAATGATGATGATTATCATATTTAAAGTGATTATTATATCGATTTAGACGCTGATAATAATGACTCTTATTATGATGGGAATGATTCAAATTGTGTGGTGTTGGTAATGTTCATAATCGGACAATGATGAGAGTGACAGTGATGGTGATCATGATGGTGATCATGATAGTGATCATGATGGTGGTCATGATGGTGGTCTTGATTGTGATGGTGGGGATGCTCATTGTTATGGTAGTAGTGATGGTGGTGACTATGGTAGTTTTGGGGCTTTTTAATAACTTTCCCCCTTCATGTTATTCATGCTCTTTATGCTTGCAGTCCCCTCTCTGTCCTGTCTCTCGAAACATAGTTTCCCACTTCACGAGAGCAGGTGACGGGAGGTGACAAGTGGCACCATGAAATGGCACTTTTTGAAATGACCAATGTTGTGATTATTTTAGAGTAACGATGATTAATTGCTGTTAACAGCAACGTATGATAATATGTTGCAATATGTACAAATAGGTATTCCATTTTCTCATGCGATCGTGTATGTTATCTCAGTCCTGCCTTTGTAAGTGCTCCCGACGTATTGAAGAGTACGGAATAACCTTTGCCTTTGCCCTGAAGAAGAATAGTTAAAGGAGATTTTTCGCTTTTTGGCAGGCTTTAGTAAGGGAACACGTAAGATGCTAGAAAGTTAGAGATGTACTTTCCTAGAAGGACTTTTTAACCATAGATGCACTATTCTAGAATCAAATTAGGGTTAGGGTTAGGGTACTAGTATCACTCTCACAAAGGGATTCTAGAAAAGTACATCTTGGCTATATGTCTATAATAGTGTAACTTGGCTATTCTAGGTCAATATGTAACCTAAAATTCTAGCATTTTCAAGCGTCCCGTCAGTAATTGTCAACTTTCAGAGGAATGACGAAATGTGGGCCTTCTGTCGTCTGGAGGAAATTTTCGAAGCAAGAGTCGATTAGTGTAAAACAAACGTTTGATGGGGCATGACGGTACTAGATTTGAAACCAGCCTTCATTCGGGCTGTGATAAATTGATTTGATTTGGCTACGTTTCGTTTAGCAATGTCATTTTTATCTCTTTCGCAGATGATTTACAAAACCAGTGCCCATATATTGCAGATGTTGCGTTTTTAATGGACAGTTCTGGGAGCGTGCACAGCGACAGGATTTATGACAATGAGAAGCGTTTCATTACCAGAATTGCAACCAAGTTTAACATCTCAGAAGCAGGTTCACACGGTGGTGTTATATTGTTTAGCTCAAAAGGTTACGTCCGAACTGTCATTTCCTTTAAAGATCATACCAATCTGAGGAGTTTCAATTCAGCTGTTGCAAACTTGCCAAAGTACGGGTATCAAACAAGGATTGACCTCGCTCTAAAACTTGCTAATGATGAACTTTTTACTCTTAACGGTGGGTCGAGGCCAGGGATGAAGAAAGTGGTTATCCTAATTACAGGTAAGCCATAATAAAGAGACATTCCTGATTATAAGTAGATCGGTATTTAATGGCTTACCTTGTTGGCATTTACTTGGACTTTCGTTCACATTTTCCGAAATAAAAAATGGACTGAATTGTTGACATGTGAGAAGATAACCGCAAGTACAATTATTGCAATTATCTAACAGGCCATATTAATCTCATGGAAGTAAGTGAGAACTCGGAACTGTATCCACTGGAAGGAATAAAATGCTCCGGAACTTCCGCTGTATGATCATGTAGACCGGAACGTCCTTGCAATGCATGACGTCATAGGGCCCCGCAAACTTTTTCGGCCCAGGGCCCCGCACCCTTCAAAATCGCCACAACTCCCAACAGTTTTTTCTTGAAAGAGATTATTATCTTCGTTTTACAATTCATCGCAACAAACTTAGTTTCTGTGGATAAATAGTTGAAGCTTCTATTGTAACTTGGAAGATTTGAGAGACTTAAAGCAAGTCGAAGTGAAGTGGGATACGCTTTCGAGTTCCTGCCAAATGTCACATGGACGGGATTTAGTGAAGGGCTTAGTAAGCGCTGCCATATAGCGGAAACATTTTTCTTGCCAGTGGGTAGGAACCCTGTAATACACAAATACTAAGAATACCACAGTAAGTATCAGGCATTAGGCTACTATTCAAGTAGATTTGGTAAGGTGTCTAACCATTGCAACAGAAATCGAATTGCTGTTGATCAAATTTGTGCAGACATCTCAAGTCAATGTTCCATGGATGACGATGGAGAAATTTGACGTTTGGTTAACATGATGGCTTGCATGTGCCCTAAAGCAGGCCAGTTGATAAGGGCCTCAGCAGTGAAAATATAAAACAGTGACATTTGGCTTCACATCTCATGCCGTTTAAAGTAAAATATCTGGCAGTGCCACGTTCCTCTCGTTTTTCAGAATAATTGCGTACCAATAAAAATTTTGGGTGAGCAGAGGCTTTCATATTTACTTGGTATGGATCATTTTGAGATTCTAGGTACTATAAGACAAGGAGACTTGAATAAGAGCATCCCTGTCCTCTAGTTCACATTTGAGAAGACGAGACCCCGTTAAAACGTAAGGAATGAAAGCATTAAACTGGGTAAACAAACCAGTAAACGTGGGTTTGCGGTACATAGAGGTGAGAAGTGAGCCTTGGGCACAGCAAATATAGTCATCCAGGAAAGGTAAAATACCGTTCCTCTCGAACCCAGAGGTAAACTGTATAGAAAAGTGTTGATCGTTGAGAAAGTTGAGAAAAGGGGTAACATGGGAACTAGAACGAGATACAATAAAACAATCATCCATGAATCTTCTGTAGAACAACTGACGAAACTCTAAAGGACATTTACTAAGACACTCGACGAAAATATCGACGAACACTGGGCTAATGGGAGATCCCATAGCCACACCATCCACCTGATTATCTAAAACATTATTGCATAAAAAGTGCTTACCTTAAGACGTAAAACATGGAAGCTGACGAAAATTTTTTACGAGTGAAGCCGTAAAATTTAGGGGAAGAGAAAAAGCCCATATCCAAAATTTATTCTATTGTTTCATCAAGAGGAATAGTATTAGTAAATAAAGATTTAACATCAAAACTGGCCATAGAAACATCATTAGAGTATAGGTTAGAGTTACAAAAAGATCTTGCAGAAATGGGAAAGTGTCCTTAATAGGATAAGAGTTAATCGTGAAAGGTGTGAGAATAGAGACAAGATATTTCCAAATATGATAGGAGTTTGTCCCAATTGTCGATAGTATGGGTCTGAGAGATGTACCCTCTTTATGTACCTTCAGTAGTCCATTTGTTAATCCAGGACGTGACCCAACCGACCATGGTTTTTATATGCTTTCTTATACTTATATGGTTACATAGGTAAGCGTAAGCTACAGACGCAGAAGCTTCGTACTACCCCTTTTTTCTTTTATTCTGAGGTAGATACTCTGTTTAAGTACTCCTTCTGACCATAATCTCTCTCTGAAAACAAGGCTGTAACTCCCAATCTTTTTAAGAACGTTTTTCCCCTTTGCTTAACCTTTATTGCTTAGCCGTAAGAGAAGTGCTTTAGCAACTCCCATATAGATGATTGCTTACCAAATGGAGTTGAGAATTAACAATTGTCAAATAGTAGGTGAATTACGTTCGGTTATAAAATAAACTGCCTCATATATTCGCTACGAATTGTAATATAAAGCTATTTATCCATATCTTGCCATGCGTATCAGGTCAAACATTTGTTTCCGAAATTCCAATAGACGGTGAACAGAATCCCAAGAAGAACTATGATACTGGAGAGCTATATGATCCTGCGGAGGCTGCGCAACTTTTACATGAAAGAGGCATTCCCATTTATGCCGTAGGAGTAGGGAAGGCTATCGATATTAAGCAGTTAGAGCTCATTGCAGGATCATCAGAGAAAGTGTACAACGTGAAAAACTTTGATGAACTTGTTTCGGACGAATTCGTAAAGAAAGTTGGTCAAAAATTCTGTGAAGGCGGACAACGTAAGTATTGCTAGATCTGATGAAATTACTTATTTTATGAAATTCTTATACCAATAGATTTCACTTGCGTATGGGACAATGTTGGGAGTATGGGAATGGCAGTATGGAATTCTTAAACTTTCATTTTTGTTGGGAGTTCTGTTCAGTTCTGTCCAGGACGAGGGATGGGAGTGGAGCCCAACGTGTTATGGATATCAATGTGGAAGTAGAAGTTCA
The DNA here is from genome assembly GCA_010016065.2 of Carybdea cf. marsupialis auct. non (Linnaeus, 1758). Classification (NCBI taxonomy): domain Eukaryota; kingdom Metazoa; phylum Cnidaria; class Cubozoa; order Carybdeida; family Carybdeidae; genus Carybdea; species Carybdea cf. marsupialis auct. non (Linnaeus, 1758). The sequence goes on along the minus strand of JAAAKL020004257.1, from coordinate 7,544 downwards.
TGATTCCGTCTTCAGTGTGTATGTCAGCACTATCATTGATAGGAGCATGCCTTGAATTCCAAATCGTCCTTTTATCAGGTTTTACACGTTACAACCTTCTTCAAGTGTTTTTGTATATTTTGGACACCCATTGTTAACGCTACACTAATGAGAATTTGAACGTAAGGAGAATAGTACGTAATGACTTGAAGCTTCACCGGTTAAACTCTAGCAAGCAGGTCAATGCTGCGTTGTCTTTGCAATGCATACGTGAGTATTGTCCTATAGAGACAGTATTCAAACGTGCCACTTCTGCGCATCCTCTGATTGGGCAACGACGAAGTACATAAACAAATCTACTCTGTTGGACAACTCACATTTGTTATTGGCAAGTGCTGATAACATTTTTAACTGCGCTGTTGATGTAAATTGTTGACATTTCTGCAGCAAATTATCAAAAACTTTATGTTCCGGATCGAAAGTCTAGAGCTTCAGAGGTGTGTTCAACATACGCATATGTTATAGGTAGTGGCATTCCGTCCCTGTGTCGAGAAACTAGCTGTATAGAAAGGAACATAACTATTTTCAGTATGGGCCTATCGCAAGAAGAAGCCCTCGCAAGTAGAGTTTTAATATTCACGTCCAAGTGCAAGACTACAAAACCGCCATCCTACTACTCTATGCATTGGAAAAAATTAAACTTTGATTTAGTACATAGAGCATTATAAAGGCAAAATGTTCAGATAACACAGGCAAACCTCGACGACACAAGGACCGATGAGGAAGTGCTTAGGACAATTTTCTACTATTGTTGAGAAGAGAGAGGAGTGCTAGAAAGCCTCGTCAATGAGACAAGGCTTCAGTGCCCTTTTGACATGTTAACAATGGCCATGTCGCATGGTAATAATCGCTGCTCAAAGCAACCTTGCAAGTACTTTGAATTTTAACTTGATAGTGGCTTCCAGTTCTCTTCCTTAATTCCGTACATATTTAAAAAAAGTTGTTGTGGTAGTAAAGCTTCTTTATTCTTCCTCATGAAAAGATTATGTTACACAAGCCGCTTTTAATTTGTTAATATTGAGCATTACTGTATTTGGCTATGTTAGTCATTACAAAATATATGGCGTACTGGAACAATGTTTTAGCAAGACGGAGTACGTTATTGTAGTTCAGTTTTTCTTGTATCAATGCACCATTGTACAAACTATATAGAAACAACACACATATTTCGTTCACAAAGATTTTTCAGTGACTGAATGAATCCAGGATGAAAAAACTCTTTGGCAATCACTAAACAATAATTATTTTAACCGCTTCCAAACTTAGTTATTGTGAGATTTTCAAGACTGAAGTTGACAAGTTGGTAGACCTGCGTAGTAAAGCTCATACTTTGGTAAACATTTCCGATGTACGTATTAAAGCTTGGTAGGATTGACAATTCGTGTGTCAGGTAGCGATGAACATATCTGCTTTGGTATTGGAGGCGATTGCGTTAAGGCACAACTGGAAATTTACGAGTTCTTAAACAACGATCAAATATCAATTTTTAGATAGACTCTCGCTATGAAACATCATCGGTGGCCACAAAACAGATTTGTGAAGATTTGAGAAGTGTTTTTTCCGTGGACCATTTATGTTCTTTGTGAGTGACTCTTAATTTTGGGTATCAATGACTTTATAATCCACAAAATTTTGAAAATTTATTACTGCTAAATAGATTTGTGAAAAAGTCAGAAAGTTTCAGGAAGGTCGACCAATAAGTTCGTGATATATCATGAAGACATAGAGCCACAATCAGCTAGGCCCCTTCCCTCCATATTTGGGTAGATAGTATGTCAAAATCTCCTTGTTTGCTTGTTAACAGAACGTAAATACAGTCCAGATTTATCAGAGTTTGTACCGAAATTTCGCCAAAATGTTCTCATTCAATGTACAAGATACATTATTTACGTTGCATACGCATGTCATAATTGAATACAAGTATGTTGTCATTATATTCTCTCACTTTGAAAGCCTTAAACTCAAGTAGAGTGTTGCTTGTTTATAATTAAAATGACTTTATTCTGAAGTCGTGTCTTGTTTCTCATTACATGCCACTCTAAACGTAATGTTACTTTGAGCGTCATGACTAAAGACTAAACACGTACTGCGTAACAGTTGCTTAAATTAGTTGTTGTTGAACAGAATTATGTGACTGCTATTTCTTCACATAATGCCATTGATATTATCCCAATAATCATGTCTTGACGTCATGCCGGTCAATTCTTTATAACAGTTAGTATAGTACTTACATTTAACTGTTACCGTTTGGAGACGACTGTTTATTTTTCATTCTTTTTTATAGAAACGAGTCTTACGGACAACAAGTATAATACGAAGTTTATTCATTGGGGTCCTCTCGATGTTTGGTACCTTGATTGAATTACTTAGTTATGAGGTACAAAATACCAAATTTAGTTCACTTTTAAAGCGTTTCATTCACTCAGGACGCATGTTTGTAGTGTTGTGTATCGGTAAAGACCCGGTAATTTATTTTAGTATTTTATGTTAGTTACATCGTATTGGCAACTGAAAATAGTCATGGATACTCACTTTTACCATTTTAAATCGCAATGATACTTTTTTCAGTGAAAGGTAGTACGTCGCCTCAAGTTGCGACTACACCAAGAGCCAGTACTACACCAAGACCATCTACGGAATGCGGTGAGTGCAACTTGTTTCCGAAGCTCGTGTCCGTCGTGCAGTTAACTTTCACTAACCTTTTCGCAGGAGTAGGTGAAGACTTTTCTTGATTAGTATTACGCACCATGCATACGTAGCTTAAGGATTCATTGACAAGTAGCAAGATCAGGCCAGCATGTATTAGCAAGTCCAGCAATTGATGCGTTTCGGTAATAGATGCAAACAAGTATTTTTCGGTGGTGAATATTCCGGCTTCTTTTTTCAGAAGTGATGAGATATGTTTTGTGTTCTTGGATTTATTTACAGCGTATGATAGTTCTGTCGATTACTCACGTCCCCTTATGCTTTGACTATTACTAGCCACGCAGTACAGGTGCATGATATTATTTTATGGACTTGTTTGTCTCAACCTGTTGGGTGCGAGTTGTTCTGGCTTCGTTACAGAACAGAGCAGATTAGGAGAGTAAGTGTACCTATAGGGAACACTGCATGGCTACAGGCTGTGGCTACATCTCTGAAACAACTTTCGTGAATTTCAAGCTTAACCTTCGTAGGCATCTAGTTACCGAAAATTACGCAATTTGGGGTTCAACCTGAAAATGCCATTTCTCTCTTAACGCTAACTCTCTTTGTGGTACAAGCAACGCATCATCTCAAATTTTAGAGAGGAGGGATACTACAAGGCTTGTACCTGTCTGTATTTATCCGGGGCAAACAGGGAGAAATGTAATTGCTCAAGGTGGAAATCCAGTTTATTACCCGTAGGTTCTGTGCTTGTAAGCACCACTGATCTCTAACACTGGATCGACCATCTCCCGTCTGAAAGTGAGGTCAGTCGTTGGAAGCTATTTTTGTTCCCATCAAACAAAGCGTATAATTAATGTTACGTAACATGGCGGATCATCCCGCGCTGCTTTGACTGATGGGGGCCAGTACTAGAGACTACATTTTTTCGCTGTTGGAAACAATGAGAAGCTCGATCCAGTCTTTTTTAGAGATCAGTGGTCAGCACAGGTGTATAACCGTAGGAGAGTGTGCAAGAGCCTGGGCCCCAAATATTTTTGTCTGCCTTTGTTTGCATACTTGTTGGTATTTAATGTTGAAGGGAAGAAAGAAGGATGGGTGTACACCAGAAGCATTCCTCCTTGGTTTTACCTCCCAATTCTCGACTGCATAAAGGAAGTGGTTTGATAACTCGGCTTGAGAGGTTGTTTGAGCTGTTTTATGAGATGTGGTAATGTTTTATTACTCTGCTTTAGCAAGCTTAACTGGCGCTTTTTTATATTCTCTACAGGAAACAAATGCTGCTGTGGCCTTGGAGCAGTTTATATTAACATTTTTAACGGGGTATGCATGATATCAAGTTTATTTCATCTTTCAAAGGATATTTTTAACAATGCATTAAGTGTATTGGTGTAGTTAAAAAATATTTGACTCAGGTTTATACAAGAACGATACTTAATTTTTGCCGTTAACTCTTACTATAATTTTCGTCTCTAATGCAAAGGATGAGGGAAATTTTCTAACAAATTAACGACTTCATTGCACAGCACGCACAACATAAGAAAGACTTTCGAGGAAATTTATGATGTTTGATTTTGAAAATGGCAGAAATGGTTTAACGGCTCTCGAGCTGCTGGTTATAGTGCATTTATCCAGCTGTTAGTACACGGTATATCGTCATTGAAAGTTCAGACGTCCCTATCACCGTGATCAATATTCCTACGCAGTAAATGTTTACTCAAAGCAAGTACACACCCTAAAGGACACTGTAAGCGACGTAGCACAGCATTATAGGTAACCAGCAGATATCGGAAAGTTAGAAGAGAGACGTGGTGCTTCAGCTGCTAATAAATCGTTCATGCGGGCGGACGAAGGAAGCACTCTTTAGACAAAGCGAACTATATTTTACGTGAACATGATACGTGAAAACTCTTTATCTACCTGACTCATTTAATGGCAAATAAAGTTGTAAAAAAAATACAAAGTTTAATATGTACTGTAATCGTATCATAAAATAGAAAATATGCCTGAGAAATTACGCGAGATATTCAAAGCAACAGGACATGACTGCCCTACGAGTTTTTGTAAAAAAAACCAGGGGAAGTCCTCAACTACCTGCCTATCAAAATCTTAAATTGCAGACATGACATCACCACAACTGAAAGGTCATAACCAAAACGAAATTAGCGCCGTTCAGATAAAAAACCTTTTCACTAAACTTCAAAGAATGCAAACACTGATACCCCTTCTGCAGTCGTATATGCTAGAGCCCTTTCAAGCCCACGATAGTAGCAAATCAAATCAAAGCTGTATTAGGGCAATGTTATTTAAATCAGCCATTGTAGCTATTTAGCCTCGTGCTCTCGCCTGTAGTGGAGGAGCTATATAGTGGCTTTCGTTTTTCTACAATACGATATCGCTCTAATAGAGTGTCTTAATGTTAACAAGTGTAATGTTGGACAGCACTTGGTTGTGTTTTTTTACCTTTTAATTTGAGACAATTAATAAAATAGATATCATTTCGTAAGTCCTGAAAGACAAGGTTTGGTTTACAGGAAGTTGAAGAATGGTTATGTACTCAAATCATTAAGTCTGAAATTAGTATCTAGAGCTAATCTTGTTAAAGTTTTTACAGGGAAAGGTGTAATTCTTGTGTGGTGAATAATTTTAGAAATTGAGGAACAACAAATGTTTTCAAGTATTCAATTATAGTTTCGGTAATTATAACTATCATATGATTGCTGCTGCTATCTTTATTGCTGTTGCATGTGAATACTATTCAATCAACAGCACATTTCTTTGGGTATTTCTCAGATTACAAGTCGCTGGTGAGCAGTAGGTTATTGGCTGGAACTACCCTAGATAAACAAACAAAGCCACTTAACAGGCTGATTACAAATTAACCTATCAAATATGTTACTAGCAAACTCTTGTCAAAGAGGGAAATTGATCTTTCATCCAGCCTTACACGATTGATCTGGGATTAACTACTTTGAGTTTGAGCCATATGAGCATGCTCAGTAGATTCCTAATGACCTGTGTAACTAACTGTTGATTATGTAACAATGATTTACCTTCTGTATTTCTTAAATAGTAAGGCTTGCAGTCCGTATTCATGACATGACAAATAGTATCGTAATAGTTACTAGAAATGTCCTGGAATTGCCAGTGTTTTTGTGGTCTTTGTTTGACATATACTGTACATTGATCTGTAAAAGTAGATAGCAGTATCGTAAAAGATACGCAACGTTTGAGTTAATGATACACAATGTGCTACCTTCAGCCTTCTGCCCCAAAGATCACCTTATTACCTGTAACTACGTGCATGGCCTCCTGATTCAAATTATTCCTGGTAGAAGTCACATTCAAGGGAGTGACTCAGCATATTGTCATTCTCTTTTACCTCCTGCAGGGAACCAACCATATAATGCAAGGAGTCAATATGCCCAAGCCGATAGAAAAGGGTGACGGAAGTTCATCGCAAAGCTACAATAATATTACGCGTGAGCAGATCATGAGTATTCTTAAGGTATTTATTTTCTAAATTCTTGTATCTTATGTTACTTTGTTGAAGCTACTATATTTTCATATTCTCCTATCATGAAACTTTTGCAGTGCTTCCAAAACTACACGCTGAATGCGGGTATGACGAAGAGTCTGGGTAAAAGATCTTCCAGCTGGCAATTTTAATAACAAAACCTTTTCATAATTTTACTTTGAGAAAATGACTAAGTAGATAAAAGCCCAATGTTTTCACAATTCGCCTTCATGAACGAAAACAGACCAAAAAGCTGTTGTTACCTGGAACTGTCCTCCTGGTCTTTCGATTAATTGAGGCTATTAGTTTCGTTTACTTTTTACTTTATCTATTGCTTTCTCTTCCTGTTTGAGGAAAGCATTTTCTTTACCCTGGCTATAGACATAGACATAACTTAAGAATTTGAAGGAATTGTGTTTACAAATTTGTTGTCATGAAACTCAGAAACGTTGCCATGTGGCAACATGTGCAGATAAGGGTTCAATAATACAGAGTAAAATCTTGCTAGTTAAAGTTTTTATGTGCATAAACTTTAATTTTTATTTTGGTATAATCCGTATAATTAAAATTATATCAATTATATGGATTATACAATAGAAATATATAAAATAGAAATATATAAAATAGAAATATATAAAATAGAAATATATAAAATTTTATTTAAATTCTGGTGATACTCTTCCTCAACCAAATAAGGATTCCAACTTCATCCTATGATTCGCTAAATTCAGTCGAAGATCAAAACTGTGTCAGACAAGAAAATCTTCGAAACTTTACAAATATAGTCATTCTATTTAATTACATACAGCATTCATATTTAATTATTATTATTCATTATATGTTATGTTGACATTTGGAAGCACAAATTATAACAAACAAATTATGAGCCTATTTGGAATGGAATTTTACAAAACAATTGTTTACCGCATTCAGACCAGTCTCCAATGTTACACTGTGATCATTTGATTCGAGTAAAACCCTTTAGGCAAAGCATTTTTAGCGTACTGTCTTGTCAGTGCGAGTCGCATAATGGCCCTAGTTATCATAGCGGACGTCGTCGATCGTTCTTTGCTGTGGTTTTGCCCACTTTTCATGTGCTTTAGCATCATCAACGGAGATGCGACCTCGTCTTTTTTTCACTTGTTTTGCCCTGTCAAAGCATTAGGAATGATGCATCTCAGCAGGGTTGGCACGATTTAAATCAAATGATTTAAATCACCGATTTAAATCAAATGCTTGATTTTTTAAAAAATTGAGTAGTTTTATTTTTTGCTTTTGTTCTTCTTTTGTTTTTTTAACAATGTCAGCCAGTAGTAGAACATAACAGTTTTATTTACAGACA
>JAAAKL020004256.1:0-21345 GCA_010016065.2 Carybdea cf. marsupialis auct. non (Linnaeus, 1758) | reverse complement strand
TATTATGTACATAAAGTTCCTCCTTCAAAGTGTTTGCAAGTGCCCGCCATGCAGTACATCTCTTATACGTACGCAAGGGATCTTCCCTTGATCTTATAGGTAATCAATCTCTGTCATAACGATTGGTATAATTTTACTGTAAAGTTCTGAATACTTCCAAGCGAAAAGCTTCAATCACACCATACCCTCATTTTTGTATGGTATCTTTCCGTTTTTAACCGCAAGTACTTTTTTCATCGATTTTCGAACCATGAAGTAAACTAACTTTTAGATAATTTAATCAAAGAAAGAATAAAAGTCAGACTTGGACTATGTTACACTGTTTTATAACAATCGACATGAGTGATAACAATACCGTTTCTTGTTGGAAATACTGCATAACAGTGAAAAGAACACACTGCTTCACCATCAAAAGATATTTTCTTTAGTTATGCCACCTAATAAACGAAGCTTGCATGCTTCTCTGCCACCAGAGATTATGAAACACATGTGTTCAAAAATCTCTGCTGCCACTGCCTTGTACTTACCAATGAGTGGTGAGCTCGGGCCCCAGTGTAATTTTTCGCGCGGTCATTTATTCAAGAAAATTGATCCTGGTATAAAACTAAAAAAACAGTTTCGGCAATCATGAAATCTGCAGTTCACAAGAGGTGATGAAGCGCAGAAATGGACTAAATGTACGAAAGAAACTAAACAGCGATAGATCACTTTTGTCGTAACATTGGTTACAATTGGGTCGTTCTTTTGCATTTAGTTGCTTGAAATGTATCGCATCAGGCCTGAAACGCATAGATATGGCCTTGCAGTACATGTCCAACAGTTGCTGATTGTTATTCAGAAAATGTAGCATCATTTACAAACAAATGCATGGTAATAAAAGAGAAGAATGAGTTGGGTCATTTTAAACTTGGTCCATACAGAGTAAAGCATCACTGATTGTCAATTATGCATGCCCCGCACTTCTATTTGGCTCGTTCGAATACCTGAGTTACCCATCCTTCTTTCCGACTTCCCTTCTTCTTGTTTCCAATGCAAATACTAGTTGCGAATTCAGATAAGGGACGTCGTGTGAATCCTTGCCGTTTTAAGTGGCTTAAACTGACAATGTTCTATAGCGTTTCGACAATAATTTGTGGCTTACATCATCATGATATGGACAGCTTCAAATGCTGTCTTGCGAGTTAACACTACTTCCTGTAATAACCCATTTCCTCAGCCAGTACATCTTATTCTAGCATTCTCAAGTACGAAACTCTGTCTTCCACATTTTACTTTTAACTGGACTTTGGGGAGGGCCGCCAATAGAATGAACTCGATACAAAATTGTCGAAGGAAAAGAGGGCACATGACTTTCCTAGATCCACTGAATTGCCAAAGCCATGTTAAATGAGCAGTTCCGTCAATTAACGGGGAACACCCAATCAAATCGTCTTTACACCGTCTCCCTAAACAATAATATCTGCAACAACTAGGGGAAGCTCAGGCCAAACAGGGCCAGCCAACGCCATGTGGAAGACGAGCCGGAGCCAGTGCAACAGTAGCATCCCAGACATATTGCACTAGTATGTAGGCTAGGTTTTGATGAACCTTCTTGATGTTTTCCGAAAAAGGTTAAACTGTACTTTGAATTGATCCAATGGTAAGATGTCACTTGCTGATGTTCGCGAATTTTATGCAAGGCAAGCAATTGAATACAGCGCTTGGCCTATTACTTTTGCTAGCTAGTCTGGGTCTTTAACATCTGGTAAAACTTAGACCAGACTTTATGTATATATGTCTTTATTGTCAATAGATATAAAGGAGATGGGTTAACTTTTGTAAAGTTTTTCCTAGTCAACAGGGGCACACCATGTTTATACCCCAAGAGACAGATCGTCTATCAAGGATCAAGTAGAAGGAAATGATGAATGGAAATAAGAAACAATTGTAAGGGATTTCGACTATTGTTAGTATCTCTATAACCAGATAAGCTCCATTCATTTGCGATCAATCAATCAGTTAGATGAGAAAACAACTGTGCAAAATCGGTACGTTAATAGAAAACGAGAAGTAAATTGTTCATCTTTACAATATCAACAGCATTGTGACGCGGATCGTTTTTGTATGTTGCACTTAGTCCCAAATACTTAAACTATATAATCAAAGAGACCGCAATGTTATGAAACAGACCAAATGTCTGCAGGTTGAAAATTTCTCTATGCAGCTTTGAGTTCATGGTAAACAGTACTTCCTTTGTTTGTTAGTGTTCCTAATAGAACATCGGGGACGCTATGATCAACGCTTGATTTCTCTGCATTATCACTGTTAGTTGAAAGGTTTCTATAGGAGGAAAGAAGCCAAGAAATATCCTATACTTAATAGATGACCAGTTTCAAACACGTCTGCTTCTTGGATATGAGGAAAATACGACACGAAAGTCACGTGTCAAGAAATATACTAATAGTTCTCTTACGCGAAAATCAGTTTCAGCAATAAAATCTAGTCTATCGAGGGCTTAAGGAAATGTCCTCCTGAAGCAGACGGATTTTTGAACGAGGGCTCATATTAGCATATATATATACATTTATATATATATATACATATATACATTTATATATATATACATATATATGCATATATATAAATATATATACACTAGCCGGATCATCGACTTTACTATTGCACTATTTAGTGCAATGGTAAAGTCCTCGCTTTCGGAGTGGGAGATCCTGGGTTCGAACCGGGCCAGCGCCCCAAGCACTTCATGTTTATGAGATCTATCTATATATATATGTATATATATATGACATGCCAACATCATTTGGTTGTTGAACAGTTTCAAACGCCAGTTTGACTGACTGTTGAATTTCTCTGAATTTGTCTTATTTTCAACCGTACTTTATGAATCGACAAACAAAACATATAGCTGAATCTAGTTATTTTACCTTATAGAAGCCCTAACTTAATTTTAATCTAATTCAAATTTTATCAGACAAACCTTTGATAACGTGGGCTTCAATATATTTCAATAATATATTTTTATGCATTTCCCATCTTTGTAGGGAGAAATTTAAACATTTACGTTGGAGCACAGCTGCATCAGAATAGTACAGTTCCTGCAATTTTTAACCACGTAGAGGACTTTGGTACGTATTCATGCATCACTTGAATAATGCCTGCTTTTATTTTTTATGTGGTAGTATTTGATTGGAAGTTAGTATTAGTACAAAGGTTAGTGATCAGAGGAAGAGGAAATCATACATACAAAAGAACAATGTGTACCATAAAACCCTATCATGACACTATTATTTTAAATCGTCTCCTTGATAAGACTTTGCAACTTTTTACAAGCTTTTGACAGATTGACGGACCGGATGACCGTGCTCTAATGGTTAACGGACATGGCACAGCTTGCTTGGTATTCCAACTGCGGTGGGGGACCGGAGCATAATGTGGCGACATCAAGGTCACCATAACTAAGTTTTCAGAGCACGCACTATGACTGCATGGATGGCGAATTCAAATTCCATTCCCTACATACTTCCACATCTTAGGCGCTTACCAATTTATATATTTAAGTACTCCACGGAGTAAAGGTTTAAAAATAAGCCTTGTTACCGGCGAAGGATAATCTTGAAAGTTTCCTTCTTGTCATACTTTTTGCCTGGCTTGACAGATTCTTATGCCGAAACTGAAAAAAATAGCATATTTTCAAGTCAATAGATCTTTTACATAACTTTGTATGTGGCGTCAGGCTAAGAGAAATTTTGATTCAACTGTTTGCGTTGTCCATTGATGACTTTGTAATGTAAAACCCTATCATGACATTATGAGCTACGCCCTTCATCCATAAATCAAAAACCTTAATGCTTAGATTCGTTTGTTAACAAATGCAAAATATAAAGTTAAATATTTTGCGCATGAAAGACCTTCATCGCTGAAAGCTAAGAGAATCCAGCCAGGCAGCCATTATTTATAGTCGGCCTTTTCCCACCTGTCGTTAGGTTACCGACTTTCGACCAATCTTTGCTTTCCATCTTGTTCTTTCCTTTGCATCTTCTTTCTTCAGTCCAATCTTTGCAGCAGCCTTTTCCGCCTTGTTTCTCCATCTCATTGGAGGTTTTCCTCGTCCTCTTCTGCCATCAACTTCAAACGTCATTGCTCTCTTTACACCTGCACTGTCTTCTTTTCTCAATACATGCTCATACCATCTCAAACAGCTCTCTCTCACAACATCGTGAATTCCAGACTGTAATCCAGCCAAACCCATCAAATCTTTTCTACTTTTTCTTTCACGAAGTCTATGGTGTAGAGACATGGGATGTGAATGCAGATGAAGAAAGATTACTGAATAAATGGGAAAAAGGAATGCTGATACTGATCTGTAGAAAAGGACTTAGTGAAAGAAAAGCTAAGAGAACCCGTTTGATTACAGGAACTTTTGGCTTAGATCAGACGTGAGCCTTCTTTATGCTGAGGGGACCGTCATTTAACTTTAAATCTATGATTTTGATATGCCAATAATGATAATACTAAGAACGGCAAGCCTGGTTGTATTTCAGAACTGCTAGTGCAGTAATCGTTTGTACTTTCCTGTGCAATGAACGTAGTGGTAATTTACATTTTCAATTCAGTTCAGAATTCTATACTATGTTTCTTATAGAAGCATTATCTATGATGATTTAATGGTTTAAACTGCAGAGCGAACTACGCCTCGACATACTCGACCGCCATGCTTCTGATCTTGGTGTTTGCATTACATTTAACCTACCCGCACTTGTACGGCGTTATTGCACCCGAAAAGGAAACTTCATCCGTCACTATAGAATTTTAGACCACCAATCTAAACAGATTTTCCGCCACCATGAAGCTTAGTTTACTCGAAGAGAAGTAATTTTCCCACAGACTGATACGAAAAGCATAGAACACGCTGATGTTTTCAGTGAAAATTAATTCTAGTCAACGGAAGTTTTCAATCTTCGGACGCGTACCATTGTATTTGATTGCTTCTAAATCTGTGGTGTCAAGACGTGAGTAATCATATTCCGTCACAATAATCGTTCCTTTAACTCTTTCTAGGGCCTTAGTTAAGGCGCCTTAACACGCCTGAACTCCCAAATACATTTGTTATATAAAAGCTGAAAAGAGCCATGCACACAGCTAGAAATTCACCTTGTCCACAGAAATTAAAAACTGCACGAAAACGACTTCCGCGTCACCGCGTATAGATTTGAAGGTACAAGACATGATATATTGTACTTCAAAGACGAAGGGTGAACAATTGTTGCGAGCTAAGAAGGCCTCAGATGAGCTCCCAATTCAGCGCAACGGTGATCTTTAGAATTGTCACCGAGTTCTGACCGTGGCTGCCTATGCCACACTCGCCGTTCCAACTCTCAGGCCTTGTAAGGTATCAAAAAAACCAGGATGAAAACACATGTTGAACTAGATCTGTAATTGACAAGTTTAGTAATTTTAAAGTAATAAAAAGTAATCTCTTTTGGATGCCGCGGTACAATCTTTTGTCGTTAGCAGACAACTTTCGTAAAGTTATTCTAAAGTTACTTTACGTAAAGTTACACTGAATACTGACTGGTTAATGCGGTATGTAAAGAAACAGAAGGTCACATCAAGCGGCATGACGGGCTAGAAAAGAAAATATGGAATGGTACATAACAGGAGGAAGGAGAACAGGGAGACCTAAGTACAAGTGGGAGTGGACTATCATAGAAGTCGGATTTAAGCAAGAGGGGGCCCCTGTGCCATAAAGTGATTTGGGGGCCTTCAGTGTCAATTTTTTTCGTCAATGAGCTGTGCGGGGCCCTGTGCCGCGGCAGAGTCGGCACCCCCTTAAAACCGGCAGTTGGAACAATGAAGGAAGCCGGAAAGGTGCCAATGCAAATGGACAGGTTTCGTTAAGCCACGAGGGAGGCTATACTCTGATTAGTGTGCCTTTGATGATGACGAAAATCACACATCGTTTAAAGTTATAATCCATTTTCTTGCCAAGATGCTTTCGTCTTACCTCGATGAGACATCTTCAGAGTTAAATGCTAAAGTATGCAAATCTTATATGAGAGTAGTCGATGAAACAATCTGGAATGGCCGTTTATACATATTCACTAAAGTATTCATTTAAATGTAAGTCGGAGATGTAAATTGAAATGAGTCAAACCTAGTAATAATTCTTGTATGTAATAGTGTAACAATAAAACGAAGTGGTTTGAAAAGTATGTACATTGTCAATTTAATATTACTAGGTAGGGTAAAATAATAAAGCAATAGGAAGTAATAGGTAAAGTCGCATGAAATTGAAATTTAAGGAAACGAAGCAAAACCATCACGAAAATAGAATAAACGAGTTATTAAAAGAGCTTTAAAACCGTTCACGTATTCATTAAAACGTATGTTGATGTAAGGTTTAAAAGTTTAAGAAGCAGTGGTTTTGCAATTTTTAGATTTCTCGTAGATAATGCTTCGTAAATAGAATTGAAAGTAGCCAGTATCCTGTTATCTGGTTTGCTGACATGTTCAAGTAGATGAGGATCATGAATCCTGCTGTCTTTACATTTATGTTGTCGTCCACGGGTAATGAGAGCGTTGATCGTGTATCCAATGTAGGAGGCTTTACATCCTTCCTCAATGCAGTTGTATTGGTACACAACGTGACACCCCAGTTGTTGTGGTTCTGTTGGTCTTAAAAAGAAGCACTGTTTACGCGGCTTTTAATGTAAGAGTAACGTGATGTGTTTCTCTTGATCATTGATAAACGTGTGCATTTTAAATAGACGTTAAAAGTTTATGATCGGATTATAACCATCAATTACGGATATAAAGTACAATATCATTACTGTTCTTAGGCTCCTGGACTCGATGGGCGTGAAGCTTTCATAAAAACATTTCGAGAGCTTTTTCGATCAGACTGTGAGATGTTGTTGTTAAGAATTGGTGTTATTCTTTTAACTTCTTTTTAAAAAAATTCCCGTGTGGAGCATAGATGATATGCTCTGTCTATCAAAGTCTTGATTAATGCTCTCTTCTAGTTATACGTAATATGGAAGCTGTGATCCAAGTATAAGCACGTGTCGGTAGCATTAGTAAATGTTCCACTTATTATGTGGCCACTGGCTTCATCGATTTTAAAATTGACGTTCAAAGAGTGAAATTCGCTATTTTCAGGTTTGCCATACGTTAAATTTAAGCAACTGAAGTGCAGTGCCGCCGACAGGCGTGCCTGGACCCGGGGCGAAGAAAGTTTTTTATCGTGGGAACGCCCTTTTCAAACAGGTGCCTTTTTCATCGCGGAGTATGCGGAGAAAAGGATCATATCATATGACGTAAAGGTTATTAATTATTTGTTAAAACAAACTTTCGGATTGTTACAGTACGCTGCAATAATAGAAGAAAAGACCCTATTTTTAACTGCGGCCCCCAAAGGGCCCGGTCCACTGGGCAGTGCCCCGGCTGCTCTCCCCTCTCGGCGTCTCTGGTGAAGTGAGACTATTGATAAAAGTTTCCCAATGTTGGGAGTTGCTAAATCGATCGAACGTGTCATGCACATATCGAACATAGGAGTGCAGTTGGCATAAATTATCATTGCTGAGAATCTTGTTTTTCCAACTCGGACATGTAAAAGTCTGTAAAGGTAGGTACTAATGGTGATCCTGTGGACACTCCATCCTTCTGAATTATGGTTTTACCATCAAGACCAACAAAGGTTGTTTACGTTGTGCGGATGAGTGATAACTTCTCTATAGATTGAGAAATATGTTGGAAGGAGCGAGAGTAGGATGTTGGTAGACGTGGTTTTAAATTATAATTATTGTCTCATTGACCGTTGGTAAATAGACTTCAAACGTCCAGGCTTTAAGAATTCGTTAATATTGTTGACTTTTATCTGAGATAATTGTAAAGTTGATTCTATGCCTATGCTGCTATGCCTCGATGTTAGTTGATATATAAGACATGGGAATGAAGTGTCTTCCCTACTCTTAAAACGTCATACTGACCATAGCGATACTAGAATTTGCAGCCATTACAGGCCTGAAGCGCCAGTCAGACCGTAAGTAGACTATGCAACACGGGGCCTTAGGCCCACTGACGTAATCACTCGGTCGTGACGAATTCGAAACTTTTGGTAGGCCTACTCAACATAGGCGCAGGTAACCGTTGATCAAATCTAATGATGCCCAAAATTTGTACTTAGGCCACTACGTTTTGTATAACTGTAGTCCATCTCCCTATAACATGACAATTCTTCTTGGACGATGTTATTTGTTGAGGTAGTTAAATTCTTATCCATTTGTGCGTTTCAGTACCATACAGCTGTCGTCTTTCAAGGACTAAATGATGTCACTTTTATTGTTATTCTAGTACTGTTTCCGGATGACAAGAACATGTCCATTGGTTGTTGGGATAGCAGAACTACAGAGAAGTTACCTAACCTTAATTCAGGTATGTTGTGTCATCGTCTGTTAAGACAGATCACTTTAGGACTTATAATAGTGAATAATAGCATGCATTTTAAAGAATTCCACTATTATCAGAACAATATTGATCACAATTAAAACTACAAGGCTCTTGCAGCAAAAGAACAGATAGTGTTTCTCCTCCATTTACTCTCTTGTGTTCCGGACGTAGAAAGGTCAGGGTATTTGTGATACTGACCCAGAGAAGCTACAGCGTTTGTTATATAGACTCAGAAAAGTGATGGCCCTTGCGATACAGATGTTGAGAAGTGACAGCATTTACTGTGCAAACTCAAGAAGGTTGTAGCACTTGAATACAGACCTAGAGAAGTCACGGCAATTGTCAAACGGGCTTAGGAAGGTTACGGCACTTGTGATGGAGACGTAGAGAAAACACGGCAATTGTCAAACGGACTTAGGAAGGTTATGGCACTTGTGATACAGACGTAGAGAAGTCACAGTTCTTGATGCACAGACCCAGAAAGGTGATGGCCCTTGCGATACAGATGTTGAGAAGTCACAGCATTTACTGTACAGACTCAAGAAGGTTGTAGCACTTGTGATACAGACCTAGAGAAGTCACGGCAATTGTCAAACGGGCTTAGGAAGGTTGCGATACTTGTGATAAAGACCTAGAGAGGTCTTATATTTCCTTGTACCAAGGTCTTTAAATTTAAGATATTTGCATTTGCGACGCTTAATGACGGAGTATGGTGCTAGCTTTCTCTTTATTATTCAAAGCCATTTCATATATCCAAATGAAGCTTAACGTTGTGGTTTAACTACATCTATCCTTATTTTATCTTATGACTATTTTTCTTAACTTTGCCTGCTGCTTGTTCCCGTGATCATTCTAAAGACTTATGTCGCCCATTTTTAGGCTCGTGTGCCTTAAAAATGGGTGCTACTTGTCTTTCAGATTGTTGCTCTCTATATTTTATCTATATAATATATTTATTTGTTCTATGGCATTAATTGACATTTCCTTTTAAGATTCTTCGACATCTCTATTCATATCCACGTTCATATCAGTCCCTACCCCACACTCGTGTTTTGTATTTTGTCGCTATTTATGTTTCGCTTCACGCACAGTAGCTTTGTTTGAGCTGTGTATGGTTAGAGATATAGCCTTAAGACCCCTAAGCTGAAAGGAAAAGGAACTCGAGAAAGAAGTATCGTAACTGATACTCAAGTAGACTTATGTAGAACAGCTGGCCGTCTCGCAAGTCAACTGAACTACAGTTAATAGGCCTTCTTGAATCGTCTACCACACATCATCTTAAAGGGTTGACACAAGAGGCTACATCGTTGCCTACTACGAAGCTACATCTTCAGTATACATGTTTGTGGCAAACATTCTGCTACCTGCCAAGCTTCAAGATGCACACTTTTGGAACCACGCAAACATTTTCCGTCTCTTTACCAAACAGCTCACTTCATAGTTTATTTCAGTTTGAAAACAAAAATAGTGTCTCATAGATTTAATCAATGAAGTGACGACATCCGGACAGTGATGTTTCGTTTCATGTCAATGATGTGACTGTTGGTCGTCATTCTGGTTGGTTCATTGCAAGCTATAGTGGCTCGAAATTATAAATGGGCTATTATCCAAGCTACAGTAGCTTACAGCGGGGCTAACAAGAATGTTGCATGTACTTTGCTGTCGCGTAGCCTCGTGGATCATCATCATAAGAGTCTTTTCATTTATATTTCTTTACTTTCCATTTTCTTTGATGTTTTATTCTCTAAATAACAGGCTGCCACTTGTAACTAAATTGCATGATAGCCATTTCTCTTTCAAAGCCAGTAGTACTTTGTCATTGTTTGTGACAAGCTTATTGTTATCCAATATGCAATTAACTCTTTTATGTAGGTCATAATAATTGGATACGATATCTTGTTCATTCACCTGTGGATGCTGCCTTTATATCCTGCAGTGAAGACTACAGAGCAAGATTCTGGTATTGTAAGGGCTCCTAAGTCGGTTGGTAGTAATAGTGAGGTAGATGAAAACCTACTCCTCGTTACGACTGTAAACCCGCAGTCAAAATTTCGGCTTAAGAAGCGAGAAGCACTTGAAGGATGACCAGTCTAGATAGCGCCTGAATCTTCATCTCGGGGCGCAGTCTTAAGGAGGCATGATCGACATTTTACACCGCAATCATAATTGCGTATGAAGTTCCACATTTTTGTTACTTTTTTCCCTTAAAAATAGGTTACTAAGATCAGTGTTGATAAAGTTTTACATTTGAAACTTACTAATTATTCTTTTTGATGTTTGTCAATCTTCCGTACACAAGGCAGCGCCCTCGTTACTGTAATAGGTCTGCGCGATCTACGTAAGTAATCAGCCACAGATACTAGAATAGCGGAGTACCACCGTTCTGTGCAGACAATCATTATAAGGGAATAACAACAAACGTAAATCATTGCCAGAGGATTTAATTTGAATTTGGAAGTAAAGCTTCATGCGTGATAAGTGAACATGGCGGCGAAGTTGATGTGCTCACGTCATCGATCAAGCACTATTTTGTTTTGATAATCCAAATAAGCTGACATGCACCATAATTACTTTCTTGCTTCGTTTCTTACTTACAGAGATGACCATATCGTCTAATAATGAACCAGTCAAGTATGAAGTCATTAAAACGAGAGTTGTTTTATTTCATGTTAAATTATGTCCATGCAAGAAGAAGCTATTTCATTTGTTTGATCTGCAAAAAACTCTTAACGTAGCGTTGCGCCTCGTAAACGTCTTTGTTATCAGTAGTACTCAGCCCAGTAATGTATTTTTTTCTCTTCCTTCTGTGACCGCAAGGCTGTTTAGCAGGAAATGAACCTGCCGATTAAGTTATGTAATTACAGTGCTGAATTGTTTCACACAACCCAATTATTGATCATATTGCCTCTTCACTCCATTACTGGTATAACCATCCAATTACAACGACCTTTAACGTAGTAAGAATTTCTGGAATTCTTTTATATCTTCATGTCATATAATTGGTGTTTTTTTAATTCCATTCCGTCGAACCCCGCTTTGCTTACAGCACAAGTAGTTGCAGCTGATTCATGGCTAGTTGTATGTAAGCAGGGCCAAATTTCTCTATGTCTTCTCTTGTGCAGTGACAGTTACTTTTGGGGGGATTGGTGCCCCCCAAATATTTTTGCTTTGAAAATGACGAAAGTCTTGATCTAGTATATATTCCTAAGATTGTCTGTTTGCCCCAATCAAATTTTGCATGTGTGTTTCTGACATCCATGGGCAGGTTTTAGGCACATTGGACCCCCTGACCCAGGAGTTAACAGGTTTAAATCGCCATTTCAAGCACGAAGGAGGCTAAAATCGGGGTTGAATTATGAAATTGATTTAGGGGGACCGTATCTGTCCTCCGGATCGATCTGGGGAACTCCGGGGGTCAAAAAAATGTTAGCGCCATTTGGGTAAAAGCTTTCTAGAACCATCAAGATCGTTTTTATCATTCTGGAACCTTCAACAAAAGTTCTTGGTCTTTCAGAATTTTCTAAAACGTTTCGACAAGGTATAAATAGTGATGTAATCCACATTCATCAATCATGTGCTTCATATACTTCACATGAGAATAAATGTATAGATAGAAGTTTTAAAATGTTGTATTTATTATTATGGATTAACATCCCGAGCAACGCGGGGTACATCTGCTAGTAATCCATGAATATCTGACCTCTATCCGCTAGGAAAGACAATCCAATTTCGATAAGAATATCAAATTGCCTCTACAGCATTCACGATAATTTCATAATACATTTTTAATTGGATCAAACAATGGGTAAACTCTTTTCCACAAATAAAAAATTAGCCTTCGCACCTTCATCCACCCTGCTCCTCTTACTATAGGCTCTTTGGTGATAATGAGTGATAAAAGGCGTGGCATGGGTGGGTGAAAACGTCTGTTCAAAGTAGGTGCGCTAGATTAATGTAGCTTCCTTTGCTTCAAAACACCTTCTGATCTATCCGAGAATGTTAACGGTTGCCTTTCCTTTAATAGGTCTGGACTTTTCATAGAGACTGGGGTAGGGGGGATGGGAGGAGTCATATTTCATTCAAAGAAGGAAAAACGTAGAAAACTTAAGGTGTATTTTGTTGAAAATTTTACTTTCAGACTGCATTCTGAAAGCAATAGTTGCAATTTTGAAAGTATATTGGTGTACGCAGTGCGATTTGGATCGGTGCATTGGTTTTTTGTAACAGACTCTTTATGAAACAAAGTAGCCGACCCTTGTAGTCAAGCTTCTCATTCTTTTTTCCGCCGTATCAAGTATTTTGTCACATCGTTGGCAAGAGTCCTGTGTAAAGGACTCAATAAATACTTCGAAATTATTGCTGCATTCTTTTACGTCTACAGACTCAATAAACTTTCTCTGCTCATTAATCATTACCTAATCTGTAAACAAGGATCAAGCAAATGCTACTCATAGTTTAGAAGAGGAGATTGGACATGGTTAAATTGAAAATATACGCGAAAAAGAATAGAAGTCACCGAGATCCGAAACTTGGAACCGACATTATCGAGGCACGCGTGCACTTAACTACGATGGTAACATAATTCTCTTGTTGCTTCATCAACTTGAAGTGTACATTTTTCACATTCACTTATCAAATTTTGAAAATCAGCTACGTGAATCCTACTCGCTTGTCAACTGTGTGTAGTAATGATGATAATGATGATAAAGATAATACAAAATAGTAATAACAGATCATGCCCAAAGTTTGAAGGGAATTCAAGTTTGAAATTAAATATTCAGAAATTAATTATAGGAAAGAAAGGGTAAATCGTTTAGTTTAGAAGACGTGATGAAGAGAAACTGGACGGAAAGTTTAGTAAGGGAGAAGTTTCGTAGAGAAATATCCGGTTATGAAGAAAATTGTTTGTGGTTAAATTGCAATACACATTCAGGAAAAAAGTCGCAAAACTATAGATAGAAATAAGATTTTGGAAAATGTTAAGAGGATTCAAAAGCAACGAATATTGCAGATTTTGCGGTGAACATAGGGATGTGTAACATATGGACACTGTGCAACATAGGGACACTGTGCAACATAGGGACACTGTGCAACACAGGGACACTGTGTAACATAGGGACACAGTGCAACATAGGGACACAGTGCAACATAGGGACACTGTGTAATGTAGGGACACAGTGCAACATAGGGACACTGTGCAACACAGGGACACTGTGCAAAATAGGGACACAGTGCAACATGGGGACTCTGTAACGTAGGGACACAGTGCAACATAGGGACACAGTGCAACATAGGGATCCTGTGCAACATAGGGAGACTGTGCAACATAGGAACACTATGTAACATAGGGACACTGTGCAACACGAACTTGATGATAGTCGCAATTTTGGCTTGAACAGATTATGTCAAGAGGCAAGACAAATCGTCAAAAGTATTGTCATTGCTGTTGTGCTACTAACATTTTTCTCTTTAGTTCAAGGATGAATCAACGTAGGTGAGAAGTACCCTACTTAGAGTTATTAGCAGGTAAACAGCCCTAAGCCTACCAGCCCCTCTCCCATCAGTCACGGAAATCTAAAAATCACTCAGTCTGGATAGGGTTAACATGATGCTCTTTATACGTAGGTAACTGACTGTGAATGGTGGGAAAAGGAAATGTTTCACAATCTTACTTCACTGAGACATTGTTGAACCGGATCGATCTTTTACATCACCTAGGATCTTAGCTTCTAGCCGCGTAGAGTTATCCTAGGAAACGATGTTTAACTACTTTTACTAGCTGAACGACGACTTTCGTGATAAATTTTCAACAATAACAGCTGATTTCAGCTTTCCTATTTGTTTGGTAAAAAGATTAATTCGGAAATATCAGCCTTCAGAAACTGTCATTTCTAAACAACTTTTGTTCAAGATAGTGGAGGAATCCTTTTTGCATGATGCACTTATATAAACAGAAAAAAGTGCTCCTTACATTGTCGCTGCATAAACATTTGGCACAAAGAATGTAAAAGCAAATTTATTTATGGCGCAGACAAGATACGAGACAAGAGGGTGTTAAGAGAGTCTTGCATCACAATTTCTAACATCACAAAACCCGTAAAAGAATGACATGTTGTAGCAATACATATTATCGTATACATGTTCGCATCCATTGTAAAAAATGCTCAATAAACGTTAAAAACCATACACTACTGAAATTTATGTTAATATCGGTTTCACGGACTAAGGCGTATTTATCACGTTTATGATGAATAATGAATAATGGTATCTATACCCCCTCCCCCCCCCAAAGTTGCTACTGCCTGAAGATGTCTGTTGTCTCGAGTTTTGAGGTGCTGCAATCTTCCCTGGTCGTACTCCCTTGTGAAGTAAATAGAGCTTTGTGACCAAGGACAGCACGGCATTGCGTACTTGATAAACTGGGAAGCGTCATGTGTTAATTTTGCATAGCTCATGCTTTGAGTTTTTATATTGCAGTCATAAAATCTATAGAATTGACTGAGTGAAAGACCAGGAAACCAGTGGATTTTTTATAATTTTTTTTATAATTTGGGTTGTTTATGGTATTTAATCTTAAACTTATATCCTTTGCAACCTTGATTGCAAATTTTTATTTGCAGGCATCTAGTGTCATTCAACTATAAACTTCAAATATGCAATCAATATCAGATCAAAGAAGAAATGAAGTGACCCATGTAATGGAGGTGAACATGTTATCAAGGTTCTTTGATAAGCAGGAAAAGAATGATTGTTAATTGTCCAAAATGGTTGAATATAATACACCAAAACCTGCCAATACGACCACTGCCATGCCATTTTTATATCAAGATGCTTCTTTTCAAAGTACTGCTGCCTCTTTCCTGACAAGTATGTATTTAAGTGGAATCTCGTTCTCCAACTTAATATTTGTGCAAGCATGGCAGGAACTAGGATAAAAGAGTCAATGATATATAATCACTAAAACGGTAAACTCCCTCTTAACTCCTCTTGTTTGAATACATTGATACTTCCCCTACGTTAGTGATATCAACCAAGCGCGAGGCATCACGTGTTTATATTAAACAAATTTTCAACCTGGGCAGCTATTTCATTTCTCCGTGGTTATAAATCTGTCAGGAATCAATTTTGGTTAATAAAAAGTGAGACATGCAAATCGATAGCTTAAATACTTTCGTTTGGAGTCTAGAAAATGTTCTCCCCACTATTTGATGCTTATTGATAAGAGAATGTTCATTGGTGAAAATCTCAGAAAACTAAGATGGTTTTGCAGTAGTCCTTTTGTGGGACCTTTGCAGAAGGACTTACATGGTTTAAGACCCCTGCAGACAGTGAATGCCTTTTCTTGGAATGAAATCTATACTACGAGAACTGGTTGCTGTCCGGTATACATTGACCTCAAATTAAAATACGGATTATTTCAACGGCAACTAGGTGGCGGAATTGATTGGAATCATGAACAGCTGTATAAATATATATATATACTTATGAAGACTTGATCGATGAATTTACATGTTTAAGTACCATATGATCTCAGTTGCATCGACTTAATTTTCACAATGTAGGATTCTCCAATTTCTAAACTCTTCCTAAATTTAAACAGGACTATCAGATTTCCATGTGATAATTTAACAACACTAGTACAACTTTCACAAATTCTATTCGTCCTCTCTTTAAACCAAATCACACTTTACACTCAAAATTTATTGCAAAATCATTGAAAGGTTTTGCTACAAGCATTTCCACGTATATAAATTTGATGAATAATATCCTCTTTCAGTCAATCCAAAAATGTCCCCCTTATCCTCTCCAGCGTGCCAAAAGCACAAAAAATCCCTCTCAGATATTTCTAGAGGAAAAACCCGAACACTCTAAAATGTTGTCTGCATCATCGAAGTCATTTTTAAGCCTCAATGGGGCAATCGATGGTCACTTTTAATAAATCCCTTTTGAATGCACTGACTTCTTCCTTTCTCTGTCATTACGTTTGTTTTCTCTCCTCGTTAGTTCTGTAGAGAACTCAGCGGTAACACTCCATGAATTGGCAACCAGCTTGAATTCACGCTCAAAGTTTCAAAGCCAAATTCCTTCAGCTGTTGAACAGCTCCTTCAGCTCATCATTATAGCTTCTCAGATTGACATTTTAACTTGGAATGTGTTTGTGCGTTCAACCATTATGGGTCCACCTGTAGAGGCTAGGATGATATCATCTCTGCTACCCCATCCTATGGACGCGATCGTCTATGCTGCGACTACAGTAGTTTGATTTTCAGAGTTAATGTGAACACATATTGGCATATATGTCGATATCGAATGTGCGTCCTCGTAATTATAGAATTACCTAATTTTTTGGCTATCATTTGATTCCCTTGCATCATATTGTTTGATATTACAGACCCCCTGGTTTAACTAGCCTTCCCCTTCTATTTTGATATGGAAGAGAGGTAAGGGGACGGAAAGATATCTCTTTTGTTTATGTGTACGGTAAATGAAACTAAATTACGGGAAAAGAAAATGCTGTTGGTGTCGTTGAGATAAAATAATCGAAAGAATGTCATAATAACTGTAGAAATAAAATCGCCCTGCACTTCCATGTCAACATACACACCTAAATACATCGCTTAAGGAACTAAACTTGGGATTTGCTACTATGAGTTTCACGTTATTGTGATCTTCAGGCAAATACATATGTACACACGTACAAACATAAATACATTCGTGTATTAATACATATATATTTACATTAAAAGGTAAACAACGTCTCTTAGTAGACACAATTATGCATATAACATTGGATAATTAAGCATGATATAGTGCTTTATTGTTCAATGTTTATTTAGCTTGTGTTTTTTCAGCTGTACTTTCTCACATATTATGTGTATTTAATCGGGAAAGTCTAGATGGAATTTGTGTCTAATTTTTACTATAAACATCTTTCCACAAGCAAATAAAGCTGCAGAATCGATTGAGAGTGAACGCAGTCATCGTTGTTATGTAAAGGAGACAATTGTATCAACGTGTTGGTAGTAGTCTTCAACGATGTTACTGACCTGATTAATCCTTTGACACAAATTAAACCTAAATTCTCTTTCCTGCAAATGAATCAAAGCAAAAATTAGGAGAGCACTTAAGCCGTCTCTATCTACAGCCGCTCATATAGTGCCGCTCATACAGTGCCGCTCATACAGTACCGTTCATATAGTGCCGAAATGTCAACGTTCTATTTTCGGTAATAATGACTATTGGGCGCATTTTAGTAGTAGTGAGACATGACTCGTACCTATGTGGGTAGGTCTGCAGCATATTCATTTGTTTACTGACGCTGAAATGTGGCCCCAAGATTTGCTTTTGAGTCTCTCTGTGATTTGGCTTAACATGGCTAGGAACAGCATTTTTTAGTGCCAGAGAGGGAGACACAGCCTCGTTCTGGTAGTACATTTCAAGAACATCAGGCAACTCAACATATGTCTTTAGTTTTGTTTTGTCTTTGTGTTTAAGATAAGACGATTGTGATGGAACTTGGTGTTGGAATAAGTATTTCAACTATTTTGATTAACTTCCATCTGGAGTCTAAAACAATACCTGTAGTAACCCCTCTAAAAACCATTCAAACCATATTCTTTACCAGAAAAGCTATGTAAGCTCTGGTACAATGAGTGCGCAGAAGTAAGAGCTTGCAATCTGGATTAGCTAGCGACTACTGCCTAAGCGTAAGCTTAGAAGATAATTATCATTCACTACGCTTGAACCTATTCAGTCCTAAAGCTTTGCTTTATTCTAGTTGCGAAAGTCGGAGACAGCCCATATGGAACCACATTGAACTATAAGTTCTAATGGAATCACTAACTTTCTGATGTAAACTCTATACCCACAATAACTGAACTGAAGCAGCTTGACACGTTGAACTACTTTGCGACACGGACAAATCGACCTGTGCTGCCGGCCGTAGATAAATTCTGGAATAGTAAAAGGCTAGCTGAGAGTTGTTGAAAATGGCAGTTCCCATTCAACAGGAAATCGATCATGGTGACTATAGTTCTCTCTTCACCACTGCTTTCTAAAACACTGGATGAAGCATCTTCGGTTTCAAAGCGAGGTCAGTCGTTGGACGCAATTTCAGTCCCCATTACCCAAAGCTTAGAAATGATGTTACGTAGCATGGCGGACCTTGCCGCACTACTTTAGCTGATGGGGACCAGTCCTCGTGACTACACTTTTTCGCTGTTGGAAACGATGGGAAGCTCGACCCAGTCTTGTTTAGAGATCAGTGGTATCTACTTATTGGTTACATAAGTTCTAGTCTTTCGTTGTGTTAAATGTGGCCCCTACTTTAAAATCGTAGCGTGTTCCCTGAATGAGAAGTTATTTTTATGTTTATGTAGGGCAAACGTAAAATTTGGTATCGCAGTTCTGCATGGGTTTGCCTGGTCAACATTATTTTATGAGTTGATTGATCGATAGCTCTCAAAACTAGGGGAGGCAACTTGAACTTCAGAGATCACGATTAATGCAGACGTTGCCGTGATCATGAAACTATCAGCTTGCGGATGAAGGAGATTTCCACAAAATTGGTCATCAACTGAGATAGTTCGGATTGTGGGGAGCTATACAAGAGTCGTGCATGACGGTGACGCATTAATAGGCCTTTGAAGTGCAGGGGAAGGTAGGAACGCACAAAATGCTACAACATGCAGCAACCTGAAAGTTGACGTATATTTTAGATCGCTTTTCAACCTAGGGGAGGAGACCTGCTACAACATGCAGCATGTTTATATAGTGACTATGCATGGTTTGTGAGAGCCAGTCCTTTCATTTTTAATTGTAAAGTCAGGTTTAACCTGCCACTGGTGTCATGTAAACCAGTACAACCTTTTCCCTGGTCGGGTGGTCGGCGACTACACCGGCTCCCCTATTCCACGTCTGTGAGAATTAGGAGGGTGGCTAGCAACACAGTAGGACAAAAATCAAGACCTACCAAAGGACGGATGAACTCTGTGGAGTCAACGTTCAGCTGGATAAAGATAGAGATGGTGTCTCAATAAATACAGCTAGAGAAAGGCAACGGGAAACCACCTCTGTTTTCTTTCGTGCCCATGAACAATCATGGAAATGCACAACAAACAGGATACTAACAACGGCGTAAATGGTTACAGTACCTACCGTGCTGCCACCTCGCCCGGTACAGATCCTCATGGAAGGCAGGTGGGACCGGACCGTCAGCATGCGACTGCCTCAAAGAACGTGAACAACAGAAGTACCACCAGAATAGCAACATGGAATGTTCAGAATTTATATCAAACAGGAAAACTTGACAATGTGAAACAAGAAAAGAACCGTCAAAATGTGAACATACTAGCAATCTCGAAGGCACGATGGAAGGCTGCTGGACGCTTTCAGACAGGAGAACACACATTCCCGTATTCAGGTAGTGATAAACACCAACAGGGAGTCGGAGTGCTCCTAGACAAACAACACAGTAAGTGAATTCTGGGTTTCTGGGGATAATCACTAAGAGTAACACTAGTGAAGTTAAAAGGGCATCGTTTTAATATGTCTGGAATACAAGTTTACACCCCAATCGGAGATGGTACTGATGAGGATCTAGAGAAATTCCGTTATGCGATAGAGGCAGCAAAATAACAATGCAAATCATAAGAAATAATTACATTGACGGGAGATCTCAATGCAAAAGTCGAGGACATCAAAGTTTCGGAAGTTGTGGGAAAGTATGGACTCGGACAATAAAATGAACGAGCGAAAACTTTATAGACTGGTGCAATGTCCACAGCCAAATTATAACCAATACATTATTCTAACATGAAAAGAGATGCAGATGGACATGGAGTAGCCCAGGAGCCAGAACAAAACAAACAAGATAGACTTTATCACCAACAATAAAAGATTCAGAAATGCTGTCACTCAATCCGAAACATACCCAGGAGCTGATTGTGAGAGCGACAACGTATCAGTACTGGAAGATATCAGAGTTAAACTACGAAAAATGAAAGTCTCCACATGGGAGTCACAACTAGACAATAGTTGACTGCACAAGAATGATGCTGTCAGGAAAGAGTACATAAATACAGTAAAAAGTAGGTCCGAAGAGTTAGACCATGACAGGAACACACACTGGGGTAAACTTAAGTCAATTCTTATTAACACTGCTGAGAAAATTCTACCCAGGAAAGTGAGGCTAGTGAAAAATAGATAGATGAGTGACGAGATACGTGAAATGATGAGAAGCAGACAGAAATTGCAAAAACTTAGCTTAGAGTACCGGAGACAGAATATCTCCATCGTACCATCAGTCTCATGAGCCATGTAATAAAAGTTATCCTCAGAGTTATCATGGAAAGAGCATTAAGCAGAATCAAGATGGAAATAGCCAAAGAGCAGTAATGAAGATGCATAGACCTGTAATGCTCTATTATGCTTAGAATGTTGAGCGAACGAACAATACAAGCGAAAAGGGACATGTACATTTGCTACATAGACTACACGAAGGCTTCCGATAGAGTGAGACACGAATCTACTGGAGATGTTACAAAACATGGATATAAGTATACAGTTTATTCGAAATTTATCTTGGAATCAAACACCAGCCATTAGAATTGGTGATGAACTCAGCGAGTTCAAGCAAATAATAAGGGGATTACGTCAAGGTTGTGTTTTCTCACCCGACCTTTTTAATTTATACAGTGAAAATTTTCTAAGAGAACTAGAGGCTCGTCCAGGCATCGTAGCTGGAGGACATAACACCAGTAATGTAAGATATGCTGACGTACTACACTTATCAGTGACAGCGAAGAAAAGCTGCAAGGCCTGTTAAATATTGTAGTACACAGTAGCGAAGAAAAAAGGTGTTTCACTTAACATAAAAAACCAAGTCTATGATTATCA
>JAAAKL020004255.1:0-21345 GCA_010016065.2 Carybdea cf. marsupialis auct. non (Linnaeus, 1758) | reverse complement strand
TTATTGTATAAAATCTACTGAGCTGTTTTTCCAAGGGTGTGTGTTCAGTAACTATCCTAATTTAAACTGTTCAATGAAGAACGAATATCTAGTTCCGATTACCCTGATTTAGCCGCAGCAGTTTGAACAATAAGTTCAGTATCTGGACGCTTTCTTTAAATTCAGACATCTATTTTCATGGTCAAATCCTTTTAGTTTTTGTTTTATTGCAATAGCTTGGGACGTTTCTGTCGCACTGAATACTGCTTTCAACTTTTACCAGCTCGTCAAGCAAGCTATTTTATTCAATATATTTTTATGTGTTTTCTTATATTTACAAAATTTCTGAAAGCTAAACTGACTTGTTCATTTTATCTGTTCGTCATCATCAATCATTATCAGCATTACATCATCAATTAGCAGCAGCTACAGCATCATTCATCATCATCATGAATCATCATCAATCATCGTGATCAATCATCAGTCATCATCATCAATCATCATCAATCATCATCATCATCATCATCATCATCATCATCATCATCAACAATCATCATCATCATCTTCTTCTTCTTCGTTTATTTGGACAGGCCTGAATTAGTCCTCAATCAGAGGATGCGGCATGGCTGCCTAGTCTTGGTCGTAAGCATCCTCTCCATACCTGACGGTCTTTGGAGTCAGTCTGTTCCATGCCAAGTGATACTCGGTCACGCTTTACCAACTCTTCCCAAGTCAGCTTTAGTCTGTGATGATATCGTAAACTCTCTCACTCTAGCTATCCAACTGTTGCATTCACGAAAATAGGCTTCTGAACTGTCTACCTCAGTTTTCGACTTCCAATGAACTTCCCCCCTCCTTATAATGCCCCCATGTACCATCTCCCCGTGTAGTATGAAGACTATCGACACACTTTCAAATACAGTGGAACTAGGTAGCTTCAGTGACTTGGGATTATTGTCTAATGAGAAAAAATGCGGTATAAGTGTGACACCAGAGGGCATTAAACGTATTACAGCCGTTTTTGGTTCACAAAATTTTTTATTTTTATTTTACTTTATCTCAAAAGATTCATCGACTGCCAACGACCATGTATTTCCATTTGGGAAATCACTTTGATGCTTCATGCTTTTACAGGGAATGAGATGGTGTGAACTACTGTACGATTACTTATTATACTTTATTTATTTTATCTGTTGTGAAAATAAGCAAATGTTCGACAATTACGCTTTTACAAACTTTGACGTTCTTTATATGCCACTTTATGAAAGGTTAGATTGATATGCTTCATATAAAACGTTTGATAGTGAGCTTACCTTATCGGGCATGTCAATATTGGGGAAAATTTCACTATCACCTCCCTTTCTCCCGCCAATCCTTACGGAAAAGTGACCGTAGGGTCATGGTGAGTCAATGTGTGCTCTTTTTCTTCCGTATTTGACTCAGAAAGACGTTTTTTGAAATTGTAACCTGCAGTGTTACACAGCCTCAAGAACTGAGTTACGTACTCCAGATGCAGTTTCCACAGTTCATCATTGAAGAATAGTGGTTGATAAAACTAATCAGGACTTCTCATTTACTTACAGGAGATTACCCTCCCCCAGTTCAGCATCGTAATCAACAGACGCTGTCTTCACAACAGATGATGCATCCTCAATATCCTGCGCGATCGCAAATGTCATCGTCGGATCTTTTACTTACCAACCAGCAGCACTCGCAGGCCCAAACGACGCTACACCAATTGCTTCGAAATCGTGCTCCTCGTGCTCAACTCCCTGGTGATCAGCAACTTATGCAACAGAGACTTCCACACAGACGGCCACAGCCTCAACAACAACAGCAACAGCAACAACAACAGCAGCAGCAGCAGATGCAACAGCAAGGTTTATCATCGAATCAAGGAACCGTCAGAGCACAACAAGCAATTCTTATGTGTCAAATGCAGAGGGTGAAAGGTACGAAAACCATTTTGACTTTATGACTTTAATGAGCCGCGTTTTTATTGCAGTGGCTTTGTTCAGAGTTAAGCTCCGCCGAGGGTCTTTGATGGCATCGAGAATGCTACCTTCAAGTGCTCTAACCCCTAGCGCCAATGAAATTGGTGCAGCAACTGCCAAAGCTCTCCCAAGAGGCCCATGCAAGTCGCAAAAACGTATCGTTATGTGTAGGCCATATTGTTGACCCATGGCACTAACTTGTAAAACTAATATGTAACCTGATATTTAATATTTGTATCTTTCTTTCTGCATACGATAGTCTAGTCTCATCTACCTATGGTCGACACATTTGAGCCAAATTTTAGGAAGATCTGCTTTCTGTCTACAGTACATTGACTGATGTTTTCTGCAAGTCTTACGGTTTTTTGCAACTGCCCCAGAGCCGAGTACCAAACTAAGAGAAGAGGTAATCATTACGTGCACAGCAGTGGGCTATAGAGATCATTCTAAAGGTTGTAGGTGATGTCAGATTTTGGTTGTGTTGTTATGAACATTTCGATATTCTCTAACTCGTATGATCTTTCTCTTATTTAACTCTAACAGCCATGGATCAACAGATGCCAAGAGGTATCCAACCAATGCAACGCCAACTATCTGTCAATGACCTTGGCATGCAACAGCAAATGCAGCCAGAAATGCCTATGTTTCAGAGGCATGTTTCACAAAATGAGATGCAGCAACTTCCCGCCGATTTATCAAGTAATCTTGGGGGAATGATGACGTCTGGTTCATCGCAGTATAATGTGGGGAATACACCCCAGTATCCCCCTGGGCAATTTTAGGATACTACCTTAGCAGTGTACGTAACTGCCATAGCCATTGGTGTTTCCTTTTAAGGTACACACAGAGACCCGGTAGAGGGACCATGTATAAATGTACTGTTTTTCTAAAATTGGTACCCCTGCACCCCACCCCCACCCCCAGAAGAAAATATGCTACGTATGTGTCACATGTTGATGAAGATGAAGTTTAATACGACAATACGTTGTGTTCAACTTTAAAACACGATTTTAGGAATGTCCTTGCTCGAGAGAGTGAGTATATAGTTATAAGAACACAGGGCGTGTCTTTGAGTGTATTAGCCAGATACCAACAATGTAGATCAGCTTGACATGTGCGCACCTATTTGCAGCATTAGGTCATTTTTATTTTTCCGCCTCTTTTAAAGAGTTGCAGCGGAAATGCTTATTTAAAAATGCAAATGCCCTGCAAGGTGCCCCAACACTGATCAAGCTCTGCCTATGGTCTCTTTATCGAGTTTTGACTCAACTTTCTATGCAAAGTTCTAGTCATCTATAATAGTATCGATGAAATGCGAGAAATTGTCGGCACCGTCTCTGTATTGAATTTAGGCGACTTGAATAATTTAATACCGACGTTAGTTAAAGCTGGGCACAACTGTCATTGATATTTAGCGATTTTAACAAGATTGTTATAATGTCCTCTTGTCAAGCCGACACTATAACAATCGCGAATGACTTGGCAGGTTGGCATGTGGAAAGACAGGTACGCCAAAAACCTACACAAAATGTTATCAATTTGATGTTTTAATCTGCAACAAAGTTGATTTTAGAAAACCTACTTCCCCATATACGGTGTTCTACCATGACTGAAGTTGAGAGTAATCCGTTTGTAATATAAAGAGTCGAGTCGTTTTGCCGGGGCTTTTTACTGTATGCCGCTTTCTACAGCGGTAGGAACACGGTATTAGTGGACGTTATGTTTTGGGGGTTTTAACTATTGTAACAAGAGAAAATTGTCAGAAATGCTTAATAGGTAGATAAAAAAATAGATGTAGGGGGCATAGTTACGAGGAAGGTGTAAGCCACTCACTAATTTTGAGGTAAGTTGTCGATTCAGGTCAGATATTGGAAGATTGTTTGAGTCACAATTGATGGGATCTTTATCCACAACGTTTCGGCCATTGTTGATAGTTGAGTCCTGGTCACTTTCTTGGGCAGCCGGTCAAGGCGGAGGATTCCAAAGGGGTTCTTTGTATTACCGGCAGATTTTTCGCTAGCCTATGGCAGTTACTCGCAACATATCATTTGGTAGTGTGTTTCCATGCGTGATACATTGCCAGTACTGTTATGTACAACTGTGCCGCATTAAGACCTCATGGGGCCCGCAGTTTTGTATAGTACCCTGTTGTTAACAGTCGCACTGGGTATCTTAGACCAGCAGCAACTTCTGTAAAACAGTAGCAGCCTATGTTTCAATTACATCTTACTTCAATGGGATTGTGAAGCCCCATAGCAAACGAGCTTGGTGAGATGGTTCCGTGAAAGAGCTGTTGTCGCGTTGAACGTATTTAAGCTTAACGTGGGGTAGGCGAGAGCCAGTAAAGAACAAGGCATGAAGTAGTAGTGTGTCTGTGTTCAGTTGCAGTATTTCTCCACGTTTTTTCTGTGGAATAACCTTATTGAAATGTGTACAAACGACTTGATAGAGTATGTGAAATCCTCAAGTATGCACGGATGTAGGTCCTGTATACTTTTACAACCGTTCATGTTGCCCGTCAAAGAAGGGGGTTAGTGGAAGCGGGATTGAAGTCTACAAGCATAGCCAGCTCTGAAAGTGAACAGTAGCATTGTCTGTTGGAGTAGAGAACCTTTGACTGTTGCTGATGAATTACTTATTTTCTTACTGTTCTTTGTTTGTTATAGACCATGGTGATTTATGTCTTTCCACCGTAAAGGTTTGAACACGCTAGGAGCTTGAGTTGAGATCTTTAGTTCTCGCAATAACCTACGATATACCGTTAACGATAGCGTCAAAAAGTAAGGTTAGATGCATCCCTGAGCTAGTTTCGCCGTTAAGTGCTCAACCTAAAATTCGGAATTTTGAGTTGTTTATGAATGGCCTCGATTTCCGCCCAGTTGCTTTTTAAGTTTTCAGAAGGAATCTAACACCCAGGCTCCAGGAGAGTATAGAATTCAACACTGAATTTATGTACATTTACATTTTTTGTATATAAGTTGTACAAATGTGGAGAATGAGGCAGTAGGATGTGTAGTAGGTAAATCATGTGTGAGCAGTGTAGATGAAGATGCCTTAAATATACCAGATTTGGTAAAATATTGTGTGTTCTTCTGCTTTAATTTTTGTGTTTGAGTTAAATCTACAATTCAGGATTGATTGATCAATCACGGATAGATGATTTTATGACAGAAGTCTTGTTTGCGTGTGTTCCAGATAGTATCACATGGGTACCTTGAGTCTAGGATTCCATAACGAAGCCTTGTGAATATCGTTTTCCTCGTTATGAACGAGATTTCTTAGTCTTCAATTTCTCTTATGAAGTCATAATTTCTCTTTGATTTGGTGCGATGTCAATGCGTTGCAGCTAGCTTAATTCACATTAGATATTTAATATAGATAGCAGATAGATGGCATACAAATTAAAAGAAAGATTTATAGTAGAGTTATAAGAAGGAATGATGGAGTGAAAAAATGTCCGGAGTTGACGGGGGCGTACCGACCCGGAGACTCATAATATAAAGCTTTACCTCCCTCAGCAATTCAAGGCACGTTTCAGGGCTTAGTGACAATGATCCGTAATGTGGCAGATATATTCCTCACAGGTGGTTCATGATGGATACAACAGGCGACACACTGCCACCTGTGTACCATCATACAAGTTTTGTCAGGGGACGGGATTCACAATTCTTGGAATGTCCCGAATAAATAGCCCAATTTTGGGGGTCCAGACTTTTTATTAGAGGAAAGGGCCTTTTGAGAAACAATTTGCCTCAAGTCATGTAATTTACAATACACAAGAAGTGTTCCTCCTCGTCTTTGCCATCCTCAACACGCAGTTATTATCAGTTTTTATTTGATATTTTCCCTCCTATTTGCAATCTTTCAGGTCGATGTATTCTCAAGATATTGTCTGCCCCTTTGTATTTTGGTCTTCCTCTCTTGTGTAGGTTTAGCCCTTATCTTGAATTATGCATTTTGTATGTTCGGTTCTGGCTTATGAAAAACGTAGCCAAAAGTGAAAAATCATTTCATCTGAAATATATGCCTATTTTAAGAGGCTGGTCTTCGATTTTTTCTATTGTTTAGATTTTAGCCAGCAAACTGGCACCGTCAATATGCCTTAATTTTGGCGTAACCACCCGGAGATTGCAAGGGGGCAGGCCCCATCAGTTACTGTAGTTTCGATTCCCTTTTTTGTTTAAATTAATACTTACGAACCTGTTAAATTTCATTACCCCCTCCAACCTTTCTATTTCCATTAATGTTCCCAGCCAAATTGTTGCTTTTTTTACTTAATACCAAAATCAAAACCTTCTCATATAAGAATATAGCTGAAGCTGCTGTACAACACCGATTTTACATTTTTTAATAAATGCGGGGTAATTTTGCTTTAATTGTGATGACTGCCTCAATGAGCGTCAATTCATGCCCTCCACGTGACAGTTGGCTGTGGCATAATTCTACTTGGTAATTTGAGGTTCGAAATTTCCATAAAGAAGTACATCACCAAACTTTTGCCTACCTAGTGGAAACGGTACTCACAGTTGATGCTCAAATCCCATCCCCACATCCTAAAACGGGAGAAAATGCCCCAACGCGCTCTTAAAAGTAGGGGGCATGTGTATCCTTACCCCCTTTCCCCCTGTTACTACGGCTCTATAGAAGCCGAACGGAAGCGCTAGTAAATCTAGTTAGCAGTCCTATGAAGCTTAGCCTTGTGAGAAGAATAAAAATGAATTGACTATACAATATGCATAGGGAGCCTTAATTAATTATTCACGTCACAAAACAACAACGAAGCACGGCTAGATGGAACTACAATACTAAACGAATCATAGTTGTCCATGTGATTTTACATGAGACTACAGAGCGAAGTTAATTTTGTGATGGCCCTGTTTTCATTTCATGCTACTCATTGGCAAGTAAGGCCCTTTTGAAATTCACGCTAAAGCTGTATCAGAGCCAAAAGGAACCGGGTAAACTGGTGGGACAGCGTGACTTTTAATATTATGCAGCTACCGTTCTTAGTACAATTACCACTATCACTAATGTTACCACTGCCACCACCATCGAAACCACTAACACCACCACAGCTACTATTACTGCTTCAATACTACTACTACTAGTACTGCTACTACTACTACTACTACCACTACTTCTACTACTGCTACTACTACTACTACTGCTACTACTACTACTACTGCTACTACTACTGCTACTACTACTACTACTATTATTACTATTACTACTACTACTACTACTACTACTACTACTATTATTATTACTATTACTACTACTACTGCTACTACTACTACTACTACTACTACTACTACTACTACTACTACTATTATTACTATTACTACTACAACTCCTACTACTCCTACTACTTCTACTACTAGTAGTACTACTGTTACTACTACTGCTACTACTACTACTACCACTGCTACTACTCCTATTACTATTAGTACTACTGCTACTATTGGTACTACTACAAGCAACACTTATTTCCACTAGATGTATTGCTCCTATGTTAATTTCTTTGATACACCTCCAACCTTCAAGTACTTCTACTATAACCAGTATTGTAACAGCTGTCTACTGCATTAGCTCGATCTCTCTCTCACACACTCACACACACTCTATGCAGATTGGTAGTTTGAATCTCGAGTCATGAAAAAACTCAGTATTTTACTTTCCGTGTTTTGTACTACCTTATGTTCCGCACTGTTGTTTGAACTTTTCCCGCCAAGTCATACTATTCATCACTAAACAATCCATATCAAAACAAGAGGAGCTTGTTTATGGCACAGAACATTAAAATTGCACGAATTAGCCAAACCATTTTTATACATAAAAGAATTTCTCGTCTTTCACTCCTCAGAGTACAAATTGTCAGAATGCAACACGATAAGGAAGGAAGGAATGAAACTTATACCCAACTGTGTTTCCTAATAGCCAATCAGAACTCTAACCGACAGATTAGTGTTGTTTTGACCAATCAGTATCCGTGGAACTGAGTTGTTCACTGAATAGGCCTAATGAAAAGACAAGTTCTTTCTGTTTGCAAAGCAACGGTTTTCTTGCTTTTCTATAGGATGATTTCAGGACAGCCAAACGAAAGGCAGACCTAGACTTACCTCTGATATGGAAGCGATTATCCGTCTACATTTTCCCAAAGTCTGCGTTTGCAAGCAAGAGCAGCGCTATGGTAGAGTCATATTCATTAGAAGCGTTTTTGGTTGTTGAAACCCGAGGTGGCTGTTTCCTTGTCGGAGCTGATGCCTGACGCATACAAGAAGGAAAATGCAGTTTAATTCTGTCAAGTGACCTCAATGTCAGGCTGCCGACATTGCTAGCCGCACACGGGCGAGAAAACGAGTATAAAGCAGTCCGGGTATTGATGGAAAGTAGACGGTCTTTGTGGTAAGTTGAGAAAAACGCTTTCTTAGCAGTATTCTAAGCTAAGCATCGAGTCCCAGAATTGAAACACATCTCCGCGACCAGAGGTCTCTGTTTACAATATCAGTCACTTCAAGACACGTGAGCTTCCTTGTATGTTCATATTTCTTTTGTTAAATTGATCTATCCAGGTGGCGTTTCTCATCCCTCGGTTGCATCTTCTTCGGTTTTCCTGAGGTACTTTCGCACGATATTCCATCTGTTTTTCTCGTTAAAATGCCTAATGTTTAATTAAGATGTGCAAGTTTTTTAAAGTGTGAAAAGAATGACCTGAACTCAATGCAATGTGGTTTTTACAGACACAAATGTTCTAATTGATGATGAGTTGCAACAGCATTTTACACCTCCAGGGGCTTTCCGATAACATTAAATAGATAATAGCTTTTCTGTCAAACATTGAAGGTGTATGTTCATGAGGACTGAAGCTACTAAGCTTCATGAAGAAACTGGTATCAGAGTGGAATGACTATGGTTTTATTGTTCTTACTAAAAGCTCTTCTTTCACATTAGAAACTCAAGCTTTAGGTGATACAGTTGCATCTCTCAATGGGAGAAACTAGCATAATTATCGCATATTGTGTTTCGGGATCCATCAAGTACCAGTTTGCTTGCTTCCTCGCACTGATCAATTTTTAATGAAGAGCGTGATAAAAATTACATATTGAATAATGAATCGATGAAAGACGCTTTAGAAGTAAAATTTTGTGATTTAGCTAGTTTGCTTTTCCGGTCAGGGAATGTTCTACTCACAAATAGGCTCTTACAAGCAGGTGTTGATACTTAATTCCGTTAGGGCTTTCAGTCTATCAAGGATCATTGGATTGCTGAGAAGAGTCGTATCCAGAAAGATGGACAATTTATGCCTTTGAAATTGATGGGTGTGACGACAACAGGAGCACGTTTAGGATAGTTGAACCGCTTTACTTATTTCAAGCAACTTTGCAATCGAGATGGAATACTTTGAAAGAGCTAACCATCGTGCAAAAACAGACCGCATAGTCTTGAATGTCAGCGGCCTGAGATTTGAGACTCGAGAAAGCACGTTGGCACGATTTCCAAACACGTTGCTTGGATGTAGGAACAAAAGAGAACGATATTTTGATCGCATAACTCAGGAATATTTCTTTGCGAGAAATCGACAAATTTTCGATGCTATCCTATATTACTATCAATCCAATGGCAGGCTCGTTAGACCATCTCACATACCTGAAAGTATCTTTTTTAGGGAACTGCGATTTTTTGAGATCGGAAAACCTGAGGACTACATTTCGTTTTCCGAAATCATTAATAGAATTCTTCTCTGTGATCCTGCATTGCTACCCAGAACAAAATATAGACGTTTCATCTGGCTTACATTCAGTGATGCAAATTATTCTTTCCTTGCAAAGGTAATTGCACTATGGAATGTCATCACATTGTTAGTGTCTACAGCTTTAGCATGTATTGAAACTATGCCCAGTATCTCCCAAGGGACACCAAAGGACGTCGACAAGATATTATATTCATTTAACTTGATCGATACTCTGTGTTACGTATGGTTTACGTTTGAGTACGGGGTACGTTTGGTAACTGCTCAAGCGAAATGGAAATTCTGTAAAAACATCCTCAACCTAGTGGATGCTGCAGCTCTCATTCCTTTCTTTACTCAACTTCTTATTAAATTTAATGGAAAATTTATTCCATTGTCCATATTGAGAATCATACGTATAGCTCGAACAATCCGATTGCTCAAGTTTTCGCGTTACTCACGTGGAATGCGAGCTCTGTTCTTTTCTGTTTACAAATCCTGGAAGGATTTACAGTTACTTGGACTTATTATGTGTGTTGTGACCTTACTGAGCGCAAGCTTAGTTTATTACGCTGACAGAGTCGATAAAGAGAGTCTACTTGTAAGTATACCAGAGTCCATGTGGTGGGCTGTTAATACAATAACCACGGTGGGTTATGGTGATACCTACCCCAGTACAGGAGTAGGGAAAACACTCGGTGGATTGTTTTCGATGTTAGGAACTATGCTACTTGGACTTCCGATATATTGTTTGGTTACTAACTTTCTGTATCTTTGGGAATCTGCAAGAGAACAAGATGCCGATAAAGAACCTCCT
This sequence comes from Carybdea cf. marsupialis auct. non (Linnaeus, 1758), assembly GCA_010016065.2. Classification (NCBI taxonomy): domain Eukaryota; kingdom Metazoa; phylum Cnidaria; class Cubozoa; order Carybdeida; family Carybdeidae; genus Carybdea; species Carybdea cf. marsupialis auct. non (Linnaeus, 1758). The sequence continues at coordinate 10,826 of JAAAKL020004255.1, read as the reverse complement.
ACCTAGAGATAAGCCTCTTTTCAACAGCCAAGGATCTGTTTCATACTGAAAGTTACTGGTAGAATTGGAAATCAGCATTTCATTAGTAACTAGTGACTTGATAGCCAACTTGAGCCAAAAATACAGCCACTATTTGTTTGCACCGTGGAATGTCTAGTACGAGCCTCCAACATTTGATATGGACCAAGGCGTACAGGCTTTCTCAAAAGAGAACCTCAAAAATTCTTATGAAAGTGCCTGACTACTTTGGCCATTAGCCTCTCTCCCCGGTACATAACTTTTAATAAGCGGTAGTGAGGTAGTTGGCATTAGTGAGCAGAAAGTTTCCAACAGAGATTTGTCTAGAATTTTATGTAGGCGTTTAGATTCATTTGTTAATTTGAATGTTGAGTTCCGCCAAGTTTCCATTGTGTTAATAGTTGGCAATTGAGGTATTACTTCGAATATTAGAGGTTTTCTCTTTCATTTGAATATCAGAAATATTCTATTAAATGTAGCATGAGAAGACATGGTAATTAGGTATTAAAAATCACGAATATCACCTTATCTATACACAATTCTAAACTCTATCCCAAAAACTGCCATCATTTGTTATATGTATTTGTGAATATGCTCATAAATCGTCGCAGCACATTCATACTTTGACGAATATCATCAGAAGTTGGGCAAATTGGTCCATAAAAGTATGATCTCCCTAGTCTTCATTGCATCGTAACATCTTCTTCATGCTTAAGGTAGGATCACTCACTCACTAATCCTCGAACACCGTGCGGTGCGTAGAGCGAACTTGCAACACAAGTGTTCGCCAATGCTGACGATCGGCAGCGAGCTGCTCCGCTTGAGATAGAGGCACTCCACAGGATCGCAGATCTTTGGCGACGACATCTAGCCATCGAGTGCCAGGTGCGCCTTGTGGGCGTCTCCATCCTGCTGCAAACGGACTAAAATCCAGGACCTGTAGGATCAGGCCCCTTCATTGGCAATCAATATTAACCTAAATATAAGAAGGTTCTTGTTAAATTGACCTTAATTTTAGTCACTAGCTCAGTGGATGTGATGGTTGAATCATCTCCAGACTCTAATAGGCCAAGGGGGCAGTGTGAGCACTAGAGAAGGTAACTATCATGGGGACGTAATGGTAAGATGGGACAGGGAGAATAGTAAAGACGATTGGGTTTTTTGCTTCATTAGTAGTGATCATAACTCAATCGCTTCGTCAAATTTATCTGAAAATGGTAATAGACTAAATAGAAATATATTTCATTTGTTCTTGATTAAGTTCTTACTCCTTAGTCACAAATTCGAATTGTTACACAATCTTTCGAGATATCAAGTGTTAAAGTTATTTAAAATAACAGTTACCAAATGGTACCAAACAATTTGTTGAAAAGGTTCAAGTGACCAAGGAAAAGCGTTCGAGATCATAACATATCAAGTTCTCCGGGGTTAAATGTGTATCAAAGACTTCATCTTCAATAAAGGAGACAAGGTAAACGATGCTGTAAATTTATTGCAGAGTTTTTGTGAAATATTGTATGCTAAGGCTTGGAGTTTAAATTTTCATCGTAAATGGTAGCAGTGTATGCAGGGAAAACTAGTGAGAAAAGGATGCCTTAAGAACAACCCTTTGTGGAAACGAGTGCTTAGTACAGTTGCAATCCCACTCTCACATACCTTGCTAGTGGTAGGTAAAATCAATTGGCTCAAGCGATCAATGAAATATTATCTATGGAGAAAATTATCGAAACAGTAACACACGATCATAAAAATCTGTATGTCGTACTGTTTATTTGTGTTTGAGCCGCTTGATTCTGAACCCCATCGTCCTTTATTTTATCGTCATATATCGTCGTTTATTTGAGACTTTACTTTCTTGCGGGAAGCCAAGGAGGGCCTCAGCTACTATGATGCTAATAAACATCTGTGAATATTTGTCACTCGGATAGAAAAATTTGATGGCTTGTTTATTCATCTAAAAGGTAATGGAATATAAGTTTATTTTTAGAGTTGGAGATGATAACGTTACAACGAAGTCAAAGTTATTAACCTTAACAATTGGTGGAATATCGTTGACTATCCGAGTTAAAGTTAAACTTGTAATGTAGGTTTAAAACCGAGGGAATACGAAAGTGAGAGCTATCATCTTACCTACGACTTACATGATTTCTACTTTAAAATAAGATGATTCTAAGTGCTTTCGTTTATAGAAGTTTTGTGTTGCTTGATGGTGACTCTCGGTAGTGTGTTACTAACGAAGTCATCATTACCAAAGTTTAAAAAATTGTTATTTAAAACAACTGTAAGTGAATTTGAGGGAAAAATCTCAGAATTTCAGAATGATTGCTAGAGTTCAAGAGTCGATCATGAGATACCAGGAAGGATATAGAGCACAAGGTCTCCTACCTTCACTAAATTAGTGGCCTGCTTGCCTGGTTAATGCTTCCTTTACTCTTACCTGTCAGCATGACCTTCCACTGCTCACAAACGTGCGACTGCCATTTTTTATGGATGATAGAAGTCACCACAGAAATATTGATTGGAATTGTAGAACGTTGAGAAGAAATATATTTAAACTGAAACACACAGTACTTCATTTTATTAATTTTTTTCTTCGCCTAGTATAAGTACATGTCAGTATGCTTAGAGATGTCCACTTTTATACAAGGCAGAAAGATAAAAAAAAATAGGAGAAAGAATAATCGAGCTACCGTTAATAGAATCATTATTTTTAAAAGTCTGGATAAAGTAAACAGCCAATGTCACTTTTGGAAGATCCGAAGCAATAGAACATAAGTATTAAACATAATGCACAATGGTAATGTGGCGTCAAAATTGTTTTATGTTCTCGAATGTCTCAGCCCCCCTCTCTTCAAAGGGTGGCATTATTTTCTAAGGCATGTAAGTCATAGTCGGGAGTGGGGGGTTTGTTGTACCATAGATAAAGATCACTATGAAATTATCTTGTCTTTCTCAGAGCTAGTGCAAACCGTCTGGGGCTTCTTTTGTTAAATTTTTGCATTTCGGTACTTTCGGTATTTATCTTTTGTGTAACATACTTTTGCGAATGCCATCAGTTTGAAGCATAAGGAGGTAAAATATTTCTGATTTTACTATGTTTTTCAACAAACATGCCTAGTGTCGTAAGACTACAAGTCGTAAGATAACCGCATCTAATATTTGCGGGATATTGCTTCCAACGAAAGGGTGAGTTAAACAGTGAGACTATTCTCTGGAATCCTACGTATGGTGATAAAAGATCACCGGGATTCCCAAGTCGAGCATTTTCAGTTTCATCTGGGGCAATGATCTCGAGCATGAAGAACTTTCCACAGCGATGATGAACAGAACAACACGACAAGATGGGGTCGAAAGGATTCAAACAAGCTCAACACAGCTAATAAGTAAGTTATGCATAACCCCCACGCTACACGGATCGAACTAAAGATGCTAGTATTTGGGCATGTCAGTTGTCTATGTATTGGTGCAATTCCCCTCCTAGGAGTGTACGTTGTGTGCCTTGAGTTGTGTTGCATCAAACCAGACGTGAAGGAAATTTATGAACAAAAAATACTGAATTATTTTCTTTCTGCACGAAATAATGAGTTTTATTATTCTGTACCATCAACATACTCAAATCCGAAAGTTCCCACTACATTTGAGGTTTGAGCCCCTTAGCAATTAAAATAGCAATGAAGGGGAATCATTTATGAAGATAGAGCTATCATAAACTCGAATGTAAGAAAACACCATTCCAATGGAAACATATGTCATACTTAGGTCAATAGGTCATCAGGTCCAAGTTGTGTTTAACAAAGGAATAGCCGCCGTGCAGTTCTATTAATCTGTACCATCAACAAACTTTTTAAATCTTATTTTAGTTTGTTCAGCAACGCTAAACAATTGTTCAGCAACGTTAAGCAGTTGTTCAGCAACGTTTGTTCACAACGTTGTTGGTAGTGTTACCCTTCTTTCTAATGGATCCAATTCAACGTAAATATGGTATGGTGCAGATTATTAGGCTTCAATGATACTAGAGAAATATGAAATATATCACGAAAGGAATTGGGACCTGCAAACCAAGTACAGGTGACCTATTGACATTACTAGGTACAACACGGCTGTTTCACACTCCGACATACAGCTGTACGCAATTTTATAAGATTAGGCTCTCATCATCATGTCACATGGCCCATCTATCAGTAGCGTAGCCAGGTCATCTTTGTTCGGTATGCTAATTATGTATGTGTAATTTTAGGGCATGTTCCATGAAAAAATTTACCGCTGTAAATGGGTCCATAACAATTCATCGACTGTGAAAACGAAAAAAATATGATTGAACATTCTTTTTTACTCCAATATATTTTTAAATTAAGAGACAGACTTAAACCAGGGTATGCTATTTTACCTTGAAGTTCTCTCCTAGGGTATGCTATTATACCTTGAAGTTCTCTCCTAGGGTATGCTTAGCATACCATGCATACCCCTGGCCCTGGCTACGCCACTGTCATCCATCTGTCCAACGTCATCTAAAGATTGCAAAATAGTACCAAGGGAGGAGTTGGAAATATTAAGTTTCTAAAAATATTCCACAATTTGCTCTAGAGAAGATCACTAAACGTAGAATGCACCTTTTGTAAAGATCTGTGACCTCTTGTGGCAAGGTTGATCTTTCCAGTGGTTAGCATTCAAGCATTTCTAGACCTTGGGAGTAAATTTGGTTGCACTCTTGCTTTTATTCATGCACGTGTATTGCCTTCCATAAGTTAAACTTACGATAAGAGATCGTTTTCTATAAAAATCGCTGTTGAATTGCTGCGCGGTTAAAGATAATCAGTACTTAACCAGACCACAACTAGGAAACCAGGCCATTATGATGTTTCTGATTACTGTATTAACAGTAAAATGCGTAAACATTTGAAATGACATCAGCCTCCGTGATTGATTTGACAGAGAAAAGATGAAACTAAAGTAAATTTGTTGAGACTGACTTTAATGACTTTGCTTAATAAATTAAATAGAATTCGTTTCTTCCAGTAGAACTATGCTCCAAAGGTACATTAAATTTATAATGAAATAAAACGATTAATACTTATATTTAATCATGAAAACAAAAATAAACGAATTAGCAGAACACGTTCACGTCAACACGATATGATGTTGGCCTAGACGTTATACAGAATCTAGAACAGAGTGTTTAATCCAATGCTGAAGAGAGCAAAGATATCTAGTGTAAAAGAGATAGAAAATGGGGTCTTTGAAGTCATTCAAAACTGATGGGCAGACGTATTTCACCTTCATGTGACTGTTCATAATAAGTTTATTGATGTAGTTCTTTTAGTAAGTATTCATCAGATGACAATAACTGAAATCCCGCCGCCATCATTGTTTTGAACTGGGATGTCGAGCATCCGCGGAACTAATCGATATTCTTTGATGTCGCCACGGATTAGTTATTGAAAACCGAAGTCAAAGATTTTATAATGCACTAAATTTTAGAAGAAATTCGAGAAAAAGCATTTTCACGATTAAAAGGTTAGTGAAGAGTTGAGGAAAGACGTTCCTATCAACTTTTCTGTGATGTAAGGCCACTTACGCCTGAGCACAAACATTGAAGATCTTCCTACTTGTAGTTAGCACGAAGGGGTTTTTTTTGCAGTAACATAGAAAATATGGATCAAATGACTCGCTTAAAGAGCAATAGTCTAAAGACTTTCCATTTTCATGGGCTTTCCCCAAGATTAGAGTGGAATGAAAGAGGGGGTCGATTCCTAAAGACACCATGGGTGTAAATTTGTAACTACTATGTCCCTAAGCTTGAACAAACCACGAAAATTAAAGCAATGTCTACATTTCTTACCGTACATATATAACAAAAAATATATTTAGGACTTGTCTAGACGGTCATCTACGGCAATTTCAGACCTTTCAATTCTTGTCGCATGTAGAAGCACGTGCTTTCTTTTCAAAATCCTTTGCTACAGAGAAAATATAGTACAGATCACATGGTTTAATTTGGTAAAAACCTTACAGCAGATTGATCATAATTACCAAAGTAGCTGTACAACGTGAGCCAGAGTTACTTGAGACAATTCTTCCAACATGAGCGCTATTCTAAGGGATGCTGTTGTTGCAAAGAGTGCTTGTGTCATGTCACGTGAACTGTTTTGATAAATGATACAGTTGAATGAAATAAAAGTAATTGACTCGCTTGAAGTGAATTGGAGACAATGTGAGCGATTGCAGAAATAAAAACCCACCGTTGTAAATTGAGACTTTCATTATTCATTCACAAGTCAATTCTTATCAAATTTGTATTAAATGAGGGATTCATCTTATTCAGAGTTCTCTTATTGAAGGATAATGATGAGGTTTTATTGTTAAAATATTGACGAAAAGCGTTGAATGGATTTTTCATGAATCAGTATACTATGCACAAACATTCATTTCGTAGAAACGGTCTTTACCAGCTATCACTTACTTACAACTTTCCCGTCATTGTTAGTATAACGACAGAACCATAAACGTTGGGCAAAATAAAGTTGGGCCAATTGCAAAGTTAAAGTAGGAAAATGTTGGTGAACATAAGTTGAGAATGACCCTATATGGTTAGAAAAGCAGGGTAAATAACAAGGTATGCAAGCCAGGTCAGGTTAGGTCAGGTTAGATCAGGTTCTAAGAAATCTGCTACTGAGACCAAGCAGGCTGGTAGCAAATGTACCATGTTTAGGTGGTCTGCGGCTGAGCCGTCTTTTCCACTAGACTACAAGGATTTACTTGGTCTTCTACAGAGGAGCTTTACTGGGTAATCCAGCAGAACGATATCAAGACCTGTGAAAGGGAGGAGATACACCTTAAAGTACACTCCTATGTAATGTACACTCCTCCATTTATGGACCAAGTGATTAGGTGCAACTCAGTATCTGATGTAACTTCAATGAGTATTAGTTTGAGTTACGAGAGCACTGCAACGTGCGCAGAAGGCCATGGCAAACCATTGTAGTTTTTACCAAGAAAGCCAGGGTGATTTCACAATTGCAGATCAGATAATTGGAGTCAAGATGTATTTCCGCAAGAGGACGGCACCTCGCCCGGTACAGGACCTTATGCAGAACCTGTGAACGTGGACCGTTATCTTGCTACTGTTCACAACAATAAAATCCTCAGTGTAGGAAACTACAATGTCAAAGCAATCTATCAGAAAGGTAAAGTGGAGAAAATCAAGGTAAAGGTAAGCTGGCTAAGAACCAACATCATGGGAAGAGATGGATAGGGCCGATTTTCCTGAAGGCTGTTGGCTACATATTGGTCATTTTAAGTGTAGCACAGGTCAACATGGAGTGGAAATCCTGCGAAACGACAAGACATCTAGAGCAATGGTGGGATTTTGGCTATACAGCTGTTAAAGTTGAAGGGACATCTATTTAATATGGCAATAATCCAGGCATATGCACTAACACCAGCTAGACCAGAGGAAGTAATAGAACAGTTTGATGATGCGCTGAACTCGGCGATGAAACGATACAAATCACAGAAAGTCAATATCACTGTGGGTGATTTCAGCACTAAAATAGTTAGTAGAAAAGGAGAGAATACGGTAGCTTCATATGGCCTGGGCACGAGGAAGAAAAGAGAAGATAGGTTGGCTACTTGCTGTACATCATTGGACAAGCTTTTTACAAACGCCTGAGTTGAACAACGAAAAAGAAGAAAATTGATCTGGACTAGCCCTGATCAAAATACAAAACACCAAATTAACTTCATCATAGTTGACAAGCCAGTTAGAGATTCATTAACATAATATGTATCATACTCAAGTGGAGACCTTTATAGCGATCAAATGTCAGTGATTTGTACAATTAAAGTAAAATTGTAGAAACTGAGACAAGCTAAGAAATTCGCAAGAGTAGATTACAGCCTTTCACCCGAAACAAAGTTTTACAGGAAAAATATAGAGCAACTGTAAGAAACGAGTATGAAAAGCTTAGGAAGAAGAACGGTAGACTTTGGAAACCATCAAAGCATCACTTGTAGAAGCTGTTTTCGAAGTGATCCCAGAGAAAATAACCAAATAATGTGGAGACATGAATGACAGATTAGATACGAGACTCTGTAAGTTACAGTCAATTTCTTGAGAGAAACAGTAACAATGTAGAAAATAGAATAGATCAATAGAGAAATTAAAAGGATGTGCAATGCTTCAAAAGAGACTTGGGCGAACCAAAAATACATAGAAGTAGACAGACTAATAAATGCCAACACCAAAGAAATGTTCGCAAAATTCAATGCTCTAGCTGCAAAAAAAGGACTCCTTTCCAAACCGGATGTAAATCCTCTAAATTGGCCGCCGTTCGACATATAAGCCGATTTTTATCTAAACCGATGATTTGCTGGTTGACATTAAAAATAAGTTGGCTTCGAACATAGGCCCAGGCGCAGTAAATACTTTCAACTGGATGATTTAACTTCCTTAAATTATTGGGAAGCCTATCCGAAAAGCAATATCGTTAAACGAACATTTTGAAGAATATTGAAAACAAGGATGCTTACTCAGGATCTCTTCAAGACAGTTTTGAATGGACGAGAAAAGTTTGAACAGTTGGAAAGATACACTAGTATACAGAGTCTTAAATGTACGTTTGGATAAGCCAGATACCAGATGATCGAAATCAAATCTAATAATCGGTTCCACATAACTTGAATAAATGCCAATATCGTTTTGTCGATCGGTAATCACTAAGATATTGACATTAATTAAGAAGTACTTGGGCGAATTTTAGAGTTACAGACAGCGCATGCGGACAAATAGATACCATCGGCGTAAGATTAAACAATATCTATAGGATTATCGTCTATTACCTAGATAGTGAAGACAGGGCATAGAGAGAAGAACAAACAAATGAACACAAACCAATCGATAATGCAGTATTAATGACTATGTAATAAAATATCACAGTAGATCAAAGAATAACACATAACCATGCTACTGAGGCTGCGTTTATAGGGTGCCGCTCAAGTTTTGTACCGACTAAATTGAGGTGTTTTTAGCAGGACCGTCTACACAGTTACCCGTGCAAGTTTGGGACCTGCTACAAAAGCGTGCAAGTTTGGATCCGTGCAGGTCACGTTTTTGAGCGGCGCCGTGTAAACACTTCGACAGGTCAAGTTTTGGTCCGGATCCCAAACGAGACTGACAATATGAAATAATAGGGGCCTAAATCTCCTATGTGAGCAAAATGCTAGATTTGCCGAAGATATTCTGTTAATATGTACTGATACTGAATAGTGACCCTGTCACAGTAGAACGATGGCACTATTAGTAAACTGCCTCAAATCTTTAAAGCTTGCCGTCGAGGAAAATTCATCTAACGAACACTCGTGCGCATGTCAATAGCCTCGTTCTCAGTTAACATGGTGCAGGTACCATGTAAACGCTAGGCCTAACAGGACAACTTTTTGACCGGCACCGTGTAGATGCTACTTACCCGGCAGGGTACGTAGCCGGTACAGAACTTGAGCGGCACCGTATAAACGCAGCCTCAGAGAAAGGGTAATGTTTTTTTTGTTCGACTGCAGTCGAGGGCGACCCGAAGGCTTCCTTTTCCGTTTCTCGTACATAAAAAAGCCTCAGATTTCTTACTTGAGTGGTAGGTAGGACATTTTTCCCGAAATTGTAAAGAATCTGACTTATTGATGGTAGACATTTATCATGTCTTCAGTCGTAGTCCTTTTCGAAGCTACGTTTCGAGACATACTTCTCCCATCGAGACTACGACTCAAAACATAATAAATATCTACCATCAATGGCATCAACTGAGTCGACATGCGTTAGAATATTTATCTATACGATCTATATATACAGCTTTTGCGCTACTTACTACCTAAATAGATTGCTACCAAACCTAGCCATAGCAGCTTAAGAAAAAGAAGGAAACGTGAGAAATAAAACCTCTTATCTTGCATTGCTATATAAATTACAGGAAGGGTTACCAGTTTCGCTTTCCAGTTTATACAGCAGCATCAGAGGCTATCAAGCACGAGTTTGATAATCTCTAGAAGCATGTTATTCCGGAGTCTGTCCACAGAGGCACTCACTGAATGCTGTTTTGCTTGTCTATAGCAAAAGGAATCCCAATTTACATATAGCCCCCTTAAGGTGGGTTTATTATTGGAAAGCTTAGCCTAGTCATCTTTCTCCAAGCACCTAGGAAAGAAAAGAAAGTATTCTCTTGAAGCTCTCTGGTAAAAGGAAGGAAAAGGTATGTAGGGCCTTTCATTGCTCTGACTTTTAGGTTGGATCTTGTTTGGCCACAATAGGTAGCCTTGAAAACTACCGCAAGAGTTAAAAACTCAGATTTTTGGAAATAATGTCATTAAAACGGAAAAAGTTACATACTTAGTAACGTGAACAAAATAAAAGCAAGAAACTAATTCTCAGGTATATTGTTCTTTGAATAGATTAAGTCAGTAGCAGCCCCCCCCCCCCATGGAGTACGTGCCTCTCACTTTTGCCAACGTTTTGCCACGTATGCATCAAATTCATAGATATTGTTCTTTTTTAAAAGTGCAGCGTCTACCCTCTCTCTTACACACACACACACACACTCTGTCTCTCTCTCACACAGACGCACACACACACACACTCTCTCTCTCTCTCTCTCTCTCTCTCTCACACACACACACACACACACACACACTCTCTCTCTCTCTCTCTCTCTCTCACACACACACACACTCTCTCTCACGGTTTCACAGCCACAAAGTCAAAACTCAATGTAGTTTGCTACGCATAGTGATAGAAGATACTGTCTGAACACGGATTTTGAAAC
>JAAAKL020004254.1:0-21349 GCA_010016065.2 Carybdea cf. marsupialis auct. non (Linnaeus, 1758) | reverse complement strand
GAATCTCAAAAATCTCTGGTCAAAACTCTGTTGATATTCCTTGGTTCCTTAAGTTAGGAACCAGCATTAAATAATACAGTTTTGTTAGAGAGATTCAAAACTTTAAAACCTGATATCTCGGCGTTGGGTAAGGACATCACTCTCTATTTTGGCCATTAGTGTTCTCACTAATAGGGTAAAATGAAAATTGAGTTTCCCCCCCCATAATTCAAACATTTTCAAAGTCATGATGTCACACTTTCCAACCACATTGTTGTTTCTCCTAAGAAGATACATGTATCTTAGCACTAATTCCCCTGATATAACCTTTAATGACAGTCACTACTGTCATGATTATTGCCCTCCTTCTCATCCATGTCCTCAGCCTCAGCCTCACCCTCCATATCATCCTCATCATTGTCATTGTTGCCCTCCTCATTTGTTTCCTCCTACTCCGCTCCTTCCTCCTGCTCTTCTCCTTTCCTCCTCTTGTCATTCCTCTTCCTCCTGTCATTCCTCTTCCCCCTCCTGTCATTCCTCTTCCCCCTCTTGTCATTCCTCTTCTTCCTCCTCCTTTTCCTCCTCCCTGTCTTGCTCCTCTTTCTTGCTCCTCTTTCTCCTCCTCATCTTCATTATCAATTTTTTCCATTCTTAATGGAGTCATCAAGTATGATGGTTATTGATAACTTATTGATGCATTCAGCATGAAATATGAACAAAGTATGAGGATGTTGCGTTCTGCCAAGCTGCTACTTGCAGACCCAGAACTATGATTTTTAATACAACTAGTTGGGATAGTACAACTGGGTGGAATGTGATTTCCACTGGTGGAATATCGGGAGCTAATGTGGCGGCTAGTGAAAAGGGAACTATGTTATCACCGGGTCACCAGTGCTCAGTTGTTAGAGCATCATGCCGCGAATGCCTGGGTCCGGGGTTCGAATCCAGGTGGTGACATTTTCACTTTTCACTAGTGTCTCTTCTAACTTGCTAGTTGGGATTCCTTGGTTTGCCCATAGTTAACAGTTTTATGGCTTATTTATTTTACTTACATTTCTCAAGTATTTTTCAATGTCATTGTAGCAATTCACAATATTTGCAAAGTGAACTGAAATGGTGTAGTTTCCTCAGAAATGTTATGTATTTGTTTTCCCGGAAGGTTTCCAGCTTTATTGTTGCTTGAGGGATGTCTTCCTAATTTTGAGTTTTTGAAGATTTTTACAATAGCGGCTGTTGATGTACTGTATTATCATTATAACTCGCAGCAATAAAAACAGAAGAAGCAAAAGTACAAAGATCTTTGAAAGATGCAGCCAAAAAGGGTCAAAAAGATGTATGCTACATTCTTGCAAAAGAAATTGTACAATCAAGAAAAGGTGTCAATAAGATATATGCTTCAAAAGCACAATTGAATTCTGTGGAAATGCAAATGAAAAATCAACTGGGTAAGTAAGATATTGCTGTGATTTTTACATGGAGTTCCCTTGTGGCTTCACGAAGAACTGAAAAAGGGAAAGCTGCAGGGACAGGGGCATGGGCAGGCTCAATCACTGAACATTTAAGTGTGAAGATGATGAATAGGTCTCCTTAAACTTTGAAGTAAGAAAACCAGAAAATTGAACATACATATAACCATTATTTTTAGATTACTGTCACATTTCTGCATAGAACTTTTAGATGCCCAGGCAATAGAAATACCTGGCCAGCCAAGGTGAAGTTGAGTTTTATGCAGTATATAGCATTAAAGAGTGCAGATATAAAATAGTTTTAAGTTGTACTGATAAGTAGCTGAACCCAAAGCTGAAAGTAGATAATCAGAAAAATACCAACTGTTCATTTTTTTATCAAGGGTACCCCAGGTTTTTTCACAGCAGACCACATCACTGGGAAAATGGCTAGTAAGGACCAAATACACCTTTTAGGTTAGATGTGCACTGTTCAGCATTCAGCAGTGTTCCATTTTTGTTTGTTATGTCATTGTTTATTATATGTATTTCACAAAGAGGAGTGGTTTAAAAAGCAAACTTCTTAACAAAATTTTTCAGATTAAAGAGAGTCAGAGGGCTGGATGAACTGAACTCACCTACTGAATTCAACCAGCAGGTCAATGTTTGTTTTCTTAGTCTGGTTTCTGTTTTTACTTCTATTTGTAAATATATTCAACAGCTGCATTTGGCCACCTCAAAAGACAACTGCAAAAATTTTTAGGCTGTTTTTAATGAAGTAGATGAAACTGCTGAAATTGGGTAAATGGGGCAAGCTTAGAAACCAGAGAACTGTAACCTTGTGAATGATGACCTATATTTCGGAATGAAGGGACATTGTCTTCACTTTTTTCATCTAATTTCATAATTTTAAATTTTTGTCCTCCCCACTTTTTGTCTTGTTTTCCCAAATTATGAGGTTTGACTATTGTCCATGTACATAAAACTTGTTACTGGGGCAGAGTTCACTTTAATATTGAATGGGCTTCCTGACATCACCTATGGCCCTTCCAGGATTTGAAACTTGACCCTCTTGAACTTAGGGGGGTAACTTAGCCATTATACCATGATGGCCTTAACGCAATTTCAATCTGAAAAGAAAATGGAGTGGAGAATTTTAGTCTGACTCATGGCACTGCCTATAGGTTACAACACATATTTTGGTAGCACCTGTTGCCTGACCCCTCTTGTTCTAGAGGGATACAAGGTTTGTTCTCTAGCTGCCTTTTTAAGTTCTTTTGGGTAAGGAAAACCGACAGCATTCCTTTTATTCAGTACTACACAAGGCAATGAAGACCTTCTTCTTACTAGATGCTGCCTTTAGTACCTGAGCATTATACACTATATCCTTAGTACACACATACGTCCTTTAACAATGTGCAATACAGCCTTGGAGACTAGGCTATCAGACTATATTTTGAATTGGAAGGAGTGTAACATCAGTTGCAATTTAAGTAGGAGTATAATTAAACACGCCAAGCTGAACAGTGGAGGCAGGCAAAAGTGTAATTTATCAATCACCCAAATGCATGTGGTTATAATCACAAAAGCAACCCATAAGATAATCGTCCTGTACTAACCTCAAAATGCATAGGTTTTCATTTTACTCAGGCAGACACACTATGGGGTTAATGTAGAATCTTAGGTAGTGTATACTCATCAAAAGGATAGATTAATGAGACTACCTGTATCTCTTTTCAATTGAAGCAACCTTGAGAATCGCAGGAAGTCTTGAAAAGAGCACAGAAGTTATGAGATTTATGCAGTCCCTGGTGAAGGTGCCAGAGATACAAGCAACTATGCAAGAGCTTTCGAAGGAGATGATGAAAGTAAGAAATATGTCCTGATGTTGTGAATATTGTATACTATTCAGGAAATCAGTTCGCAGAAAGAAAGGTTGCTTTTGCTGTTCAATAAGTTACAGATCAAATGTATTTAGATCTGCGCAGTAATCTGTGTCATGGCCTGCCATGAAACTGTTTTTCGAAATTTCATGCAGATGCGTCATAACTTCAGGAAATTATTGCAGACCATACATACATACATACGTACATGCACACATGTAATATATATATATACATAAAAATATGCATACATATATACATACGTACATACATAAATACATGGTGATTTCATCATCTTTCCAGATGACAACCATCTCATTGTGTTCGTTCAAGGTCCATCTTTAAATTGCTTCTTCTCAGGTGACTGTTCAAACCATCTGCTAACGTGCACGGTCTTAGGCATAGCTTCCAAAAGCATAATCCGGGATTGTAGTATAGGAGCACCATCCTAGCACTTGGCGATGAGATCAAGTACTGCTTGTGTAATCTTTTCAATCTCAACTTTAAGCACTTCAGCCAGAAGGTCATCTAGACCCGGTGCCCTTGTGCTGTTTACCTGTCTGTTCTTCAAGAGAAGGTAATCAATCCATTTGGTGGATAATATGACAGTGGGGTAGGCTCTCTGTGAAAGCAAAATCAACTAGTGAATGATTATCGAAGAGGTCAGTGCAATGTTAGTACCACCGTTGTAGGATTTTTACGGTTCTCTAATATGTGTGGTCTTTTAATTTTTATGGAACCACAGAAGATGAAGGTGTTGCCTTGTGCGTCTTGTATTTTTCACAATGGACCTATGAAGGTTATGCTCACCATCATTCTTGTTTAGGAGTTTCTGGTGAAATTATTATTTCTAGAAGCTAACTGATAATAGGATTGCTGTCACCAAACCAGATTTGTTCCTCTTAGGCCGAGTACTTCTTTTCCTACTGAGTGGACTTGCCCTTTAGAGTTCTCCCACGTAACATCAAATCCAGGGTTGTCAGGATTGATGGACAGGTATTGACATTTGGTGACAACTATTCGTTTCGGTATCTTAATTTTACTCGTTCGAACTTTTTGACGGATTCGCAGTTTTTATTTTCTTCTCATGAAGTTGCGGTCCATATCACACTCAGGACTACTCATTGTTGTTATGTCTTTGACCTGAGATGGCGGTAGGGGTTCCAAACGGTGGTATTAACTCCTAGTGATAATGCTTGCTCATAAGCCATCTTGCTTCCATTGAACATTTTTGCTAACTTGCAGGAATGCACCGTAAAACATGCCCATGTTGTGATAATCTTTGCCCATAATCTTCTCCTGTAAGCAAGAAGGTAAGGGGATGCAACTATGTATTTCAGACATATTGAAATGCGCCTACACTATGACATTTTTTATCTACACACTTGTTTCAATCTGCGTCGTTCAGAGTAGCTAAACAATGACTTTCATCGGTATATTCAGTTGTTCTTCTTGGTCGTTTAAGAGCATCGTGGGCGATATTGTTGACCCCTAGAAAATGATATCACAAATGTAGAGGAAATACTGTGAAATCAGAATGTCATTTCCTTTGTATTTGATTCAATCATATTATCGAATTTTTGTGAGATTCATTTAAGATTGATGATGACGTGCATATTGTATAACAATTGAATATTTTCGTTAAACGAGTACTGTGTTGCATTCAAATACCCAAGTATCATAATACATACAGGTTTTAATACCCTAATAAACGTATGACAGGACTGTTTAATTATACTGGTACTCAAAACGTGCTCGAAAACCAAAGTTTTAGAATTTTTAGAGATTGGGAGATATGCTAATGCATTAATATGACACATTGATTATGTTTGGTATTACATTGATGTTTTAAAATTAGAGCATATTTCTTGATTTTTTTCTAGGCTGGTATAATTGAAGACATGTTAGAAGATACTTTCGAAGGCCTTGAGGAAGATGACGTTGAAGAGGAAGCACAAGAAGAAGTTGACAAGATACTTTGGGAAGTGACAAATGGTAAAGATACTTCGTTAAACATCTGCCTACTACTTGATTGATTTAGATGGGGGCATCTTGCGCTCCTTCTTTTTGAAAATAACACAACAACAATTTATGATCATTGATAGGTATACCAATATCATCAGTGCTGCCTGCTTTTTCGCCTGGTACTCACTTAGGGGTTTATCACTTTTATCGCGATTAAAGAATGGGTGTAATCGTGTTAAAAGTAAGAGTATTACCGATAATCTTTGTAAATGCTTTGTAACCATGATAAGTCACTAATGAAAGTGAACAACTATTTAAAACTTTTGATATATATCGCGTTAATTGCGAGAAAACGTTGCATTATCCGTATTGTCTCTGGCAAAGGAATCAAAGTCAAAGGGACACTTGAGTTGTCCTGTGGCATAATTATTGTGCCATCCTCATTTATTCTGCCTTATTAAGCTTATCTAGAGAGACATATATCATTCAATATTGCCCTGTGACATTTTGGACTTCACGAACAGGGTAGATTATTAGGACAGAGGTGTACAACTTGAAGAATATGTACCGAGTCAGTGGCTTTGCTTGTTTCTATAAAAGCTCAAAATCTAACTACGTTTCTATGCTGGCGATTTCAAATGCGTAGGAAAAGTTATTCCTCAGTGGGGCCCAGACGGAGGTGCAACGTGCGTCCGCCTACCTACATTGAAAGTTTTACTTTTACACAAGAAAACCCTTAGACAGGATGAAACCTCCTGAAAGTAAGATAGCTCAAGTAGTATGACATTTTTGCGTAGCTCTATGCTGAAAGAACATAGGGCTGGGGCATCACATGTCGCATGCCCTCCTGTTCTGATCATTTCGGATAGGACAATGTATCCTGAAGACTTTCTCGATAGTATTAATTAAAGATGATTGATGCGTAAAGTTTGAAGATGGGAAATATCAAGGTCTCAGAAAGGTTCCATTTTCCCACCTTTGCTCGCCGAAATCAGTAGGCACAAGTAGTGTAAGCAGTGAAACATCATTTATCTCCCATTCTTTTTTGCTGTTTTGGTGCAATACTTTGTAATACGATGTTCAGGTTTGCTAAACAATCTATTAAAATTTAGAAAACTGTCAAGTTCTTACTTTGAAGAGGATGACAGAGGAGGGTTGATCCCCGTAAAAAAGCCCGTCTCCGTGCAGTGGAACTCTCGATCATTAAGTCTCACTTCCTGAAGCAGAGCATATTCGTGCTTTTTTTTTTTTCTTGCAGAGTGATCTCTGACCTAGCACCTCCTCTGTATTTTCATAGGATTTTTGTCCCCATTGTTTGGATGTCACCAGTACAAAAAGCAACCCAGACCACCCAAACCTTCTAGACACCATCACTGCAATTGAAGTTTAAAGAGATTAGATTCATGACAAAATGGGTACGCCCGATTAACTTGCAGCACAAAGTAAACGAAAAATAATTGTGTTAATCCTAGTTGTGTTAATCCTCGTCATGTTAATCTTCGTCATGTTAATCCTCATTATGTCTATCCTCGTCATGTTAATCCTTATTATGTTAATCCTAATCGTGTTAATCCTAATCGTGTTAATCCTAATCGTGTTAATCCTAATCGTGTTTATCGTGATAAACCCCAAGTGAGTACCAGGCCTTTTGGCCATGGTTCGACAGAGTTTAGTTAGTTATCAGTTACTCGCCATATTCTATGTTTCCGATTTTTACATTACCTGTGACGGCTAACTTTTCATTGTAGCTTATTTATAGTTCATTATTAAAATAATTTGTTTCGCGAGATTAAGAGCCGGAAATATAACCAAACCTTGCACGATCATTGTCGCTCCTCCTTTGCACGTAAAAGAAAGGAGATGTTGGTTAACGTTTTCAACGACATAACATTTTAGTTGTCATGACTAAATAAACGCCTGAACAATATAGTCGTAACTCTAACCTAAATTTATTGGCAGAAAAACCTTCTATACAATTTATTGTCAGCAAAGAATTATCAATTGCAGCACAAGAGGTTTTGTTTCACTAGTTGATAGCAATTATTCTAGCTTGCTGTAGCTAGTAGAACTAGAGCGATTTCCAATAAACATGACGATAAGTGAAAAAGGAGTTTGCAAATCAAGCAGATTTTTCCTGCAAGAACATGGTTATCATATTCTGTGAGTTATCTATGGTAGTTGTGTCTACGCGGCCCCAATTATTTATATCTTTATTGAATATTTCAATAAACATTTTCTATTCTTCCCTTTTATTTAATGGTTATTACACTTGATCTATTTTATAGGTATTCTCGGAACGGCAGGACCAGTTACCAACGAGCCCATGGTAAGCATTTGTGTTATATTTTACACATGGTATTACGGCATATTAGTTTGCAAATGCTGTTGTGTTCTTTGCTGTACATGTGACTCACCTACATCATTTAGTAGTAAAACGGGAATAGTCATATCTTTTGCTATTTCTGTTTATAGATATTGTGCCATATTACTTCTCTTCTAAGTCAACAAAAGAATGAATCTTATATTTTATAACGGGATAAAATCTTGTGGTTAGGTGACCATGGAATAAAGGTGGTTTCTTGTCGTATGAATTGAATGTAGTTCAGAATTGAGACTAAATCCACGGAACACCAAAGTGAGCATAAATACTGTATGAATTTGTTCTATGATACGTACCCTACGAAATGGTTTTATTATTTGGGCACCGTATGTTGCGGACTGTTACTATATGTTAGTACCATGACTTCCGATTGTGACATATGAGTAATGGCGTGTATTTTGTGGAAAAGGTGCAAACACTGCTATGCACTTGCAGCCGGGAGAAAAGTGCGAATGCGATTTACTTCATGGTTCAAAGACATCAGAAAAACTTCTCAAGTTTGGGAATGGGGCTTTGTGACGGGAAATCCAATTCTGTTCGTGTGTGAATATGGGCCAATTTAAATCATTGCATTTCTTGGCCGTCATTGCTGGAGCTGCTTGTAACAGCTGTAGTACTTCCATGTCATTAAGACAAGAAGGCAGTGGCATTTAAACCTGTAATTCAGTAAATGTGGTAGAGCAAAGGTTTTGTTGAGCATTCGCATTGTAAGCACCATTAAGGTCTCTTTATGTGGTACTCTTCACTGAGTTATTCGCCGAACTGCCTGGATTTTACTTTAACTAGAATTGTGACCAATCAATCCTTCTCATACTGGTGTTACCAACTGATGCAATAGTTCTCAGTAATGATGTTCTTTTCTGTTTGTAATACGCGCAGAATCTGTATTCTATTACATTTAATACACTTTGCAGGTGAGCTTTCAGGTAAAACAAATATTACCTCCGGACAAAGCCTTTCATTCGTTAAATTTTATTGTGAATCTAGTTTACAAACGGGAAACAGATGCGGATAAAATAGGCTGCGCGTCATTTGCAAACGTAATATCCTGTAACCCGATTTATTGTATATGAGGCCCTGAGCCAAAGGTCGATTGGCCTGAAATTTCAATCTTTCTGCATTGTCGAGTCGATTTTCCAAAAGGTGCGTGTGGAAGTGCCCCCGGTACTAATTGCCGCCTTTGCAAGTAAGTAACATGAGACACTAAGTATATTACCTTTCCAAAGGCATTTTGAAGGGTTGGTGAGTGATTCTTGAGATACATCACATATTGTACGTATTTTACACGCGTTGAGATTCATTGTCTCTATTTCACACAACTTATTACAGCCAGAACCAGTTCCTGCAACAGCAGCGGAAGAAGACGAAGGTACAGAAGATATATCAGACATGCAAGCTCGACTAGAAGCGTTGAGAAGTTAGAGATGTCTACTCCTTGTCGTATTAATTGCAGCTATAGAGGAGACAGGCAAGAAATCTCATTGTATAAAGTACAAAGAACGTGGCCGACACGGGACATCTCTCGTATACGTTTCTCGAGTTAAGCTGTTAATTTTATATTCATTACGTTGAATATTTATCACTGTAGACGATCTTTAGGTAATTAATTCTGGTGGAAGGCAGAATAACTGTACATCATTAAGATCGTAAATTACACATATTTTCCTACTAATTGCAGCAAGAACGACTAAACTTCATCTCCATGTGCTTTAAATGTAGAATTCCAATGTATTTGCTTCTCTCTTCGAAGCCTTTGATTTGTTGCACAGGTTTTGTCTGAGTATAGTTAATGAAGTGAGCCTGTCATTAATTAACGTGAGGTGTAGTTTTTTTATGGTAGTGTTTTAATACCATATCTATTGCCTGTGATTCTAAAGAACTGTTTTCCGTGGCACTTTTCTCAAGTCGGTGGAATTGTAGGCCACTTTAGCCTACAGCCCAGCTAATAGAAAACTGAATTTTCTCATATTAAAACTGTTTTTCACATATTGAGTAGGGCATCGTTTCTTTCATTTCACCTCCTTTTCACATATATTATGGTATTGTAGTATTACTCGGGCTGTTTAAGGGATCAGGCGGAGTGCAATTCTTAGTAGAAATACCGTTCTTCACCCAGTCTGTTCTTAGTTTCGAAGAAAACTGATTGAATATTGTTAACGCAGGGAAGTGTGGTTAAAAGAGTTATAAGTAGTTGCCACCTGTGCCTATGATATGTTAGTGGTGAATGACAGCACAGCGTTGCTGTTTTATCTTACACTGGTGAACCTACTGTTCTCGCTTTCCACCCTTCCCCATATAGGTTCGTTCTTTGAGCCTTACTGTAGGTTATATTTGTGGTATAGGTGGCGATAATACGAGAATTTCTATAATCGGTAAAATTCGTTTTTATTCATTACTGGATTAAATGCAACAGAAAGCAGAGATGGAAGTATGGAAAGTTTGTGACAGTAGCGGTAAAGTAGCTAATGTAAGTCAGAGCACACGTCTTTCTTCTGTTTGAAATCTGAACGATTTACCACGAGAAGGAAAGCTGTTTTTCCCTCGTGATCTGCATGTTCATAAAACGTAACTTGTAGATTTTGTGAGCGTAGTTTGAATATTGCATACTACTTACATCATTCCTATTTATCTGATGACTATAGCACTGACCAATGTTTCCCAGATGATTTTCCGATTACTCACTCCTTACTATACCTTTGGACAAGGTACGAAGAAATGAACAGAAAGATTCCTCCTTTTTAACACTTCAATATTCCCTGAGCCGAGCGATACTTTCCCCTCCTATTTCATGCGTAGATCGTAAGAAAGTCAACAAGCATCTGGTAAAAACACAACTCGCAATTGGTAGTGTTGTAGTTACTGCAGCATATATTATCTGCTGGGCATGCTGCGGCAGATACCCGAGGGACCAGGGTACAAAACAATGAACCTAAACAGACCATGCTAAGGAGTCCAGGAATGTTGATGCTCATAACACGTTATAGTACTATGTGTATCATAGTCTCTGACCATTCTTTGCAAAGGATATTTCAATATTCCCTGAGCCGAGCGATAATTTCCCCTCCTATTCCATGCATAGATCGTAAGAAAGTCAACAAGCATCTGCTAGAAACACAACTCACAATTTGGTAGTGTTGTAGTTACTGTATATTATCTGCTGGGCATACAGCGGTAGATACCCGAGGGACCAGCGGAGATAACACAATGAACCTAAACAGACCATGCTAAGGAGTCCAGGAATGTTGATGCTCATAACACGTTATAGTACTATGTGTCTCATAGTCTCTGACCATTCTTTGCAAAGGATCCGGAGTTGTTTATGCCCTCATGTAGACTGCAAGGTACCGTGCAACTCAACGATAACACTGATCAGTTCTGCCAGTAATATTAGGTGCAGTTGTCACTGTGATTACATTCTGGTCTTCATCTACAACCCTTGCGGGATCATATTTTTATTAGTGTATCTTTGCCTAGCCATCAAGTCTTTTGAGATATCCACAACATGGTAAGTTTTCTTGTATTCATTTTTTGAGAAGTATCTGTTTACGTTTCACTCCACGAAGAGCATCTAGTGATTTTTCTAACGTCTCGGTTAATAGATACAATTGTGACCGATGTAGGTATGCAGGTAGTACTAAAAACAAGGCCCTTTTTTGCACTCTCTGGATCTACTAATTCGTTGTGTTGAAGATAAACAGTGGAATGTTTCATAAGGTTTGATAAGGAACAGTTCAAAACATTATGTTCATTAAGAAGCTGCTTGTAGAAAAATTGATAGACCGTGTCCTAAACTAGCCACATTGATTTGCTGCGCACATTGAGTAGCTAACGCCGTAATTTTGCGTTTTACGAAATACTTCCTACTCTATGCAGGTAGCTTGAGGAATAGTTCTGACAAAATATATGACCGGGGCAATAGGCGCAACGAGAGGCGAGCGTGAACTTTCACGTCGTTCTTACGTCGTATACTCTCTCATGTAATATAGTGATGTAGAGCCTCGTACTAGTTGTACGGTAATGATACTATGGGCGCATTTCAGAGCAGCAGATTTGTTATTACTTTACTGAAAGCCAGCACTACTTTAGTTTGACGCGAATGTGTTTTAAGGGGATCTGCTATTGTGTGTTTTTGTTTGTATAGCTTTTCTAGTCTGCATATGTTCAAGGCCAGAAACTAGAACCATACTGCTCAACTTTGGAATAATGGCAAAGTAGATACAGGAATCAATCTTTACACTGACTTATCATCCGCGACTGCCTACCCATTCAATAAGTTAACTTTAGTTCGAGTTTCGAGTAACACAAACAAGAGGTATAAAGTATCTATCCCAGCCGATTAATTAAGGTTTTTTTTTATCGCAGACTTCGTTAGTGTCACTAACTGATATTTCCACAACTTTGTATTGCGAAATAAAGCGCAATTATTTGAGTAGAAAGTAGCCGTTTGCTCGAATGTAAGACAGAAACAATCTCATTTTAGCTACACACAGATGGAAGAATATAACTCGCGGAAATTATGGAGATAATGATTCCGATGTACATGCAGGTTTCATGCAGCTTTATAACGAGCTGCGGGCTGGCTCATCCAATTCAATATATTTGGTTATAAACGTAATACAGGTACCAAAAAGTCATGCCAAAGCCATGGAAAGATGGACTAAACACTGCTGACTCTAACCGACATTTAAGCTCCAATTCATAATAACGCTAGCCACCAAGTCACATGCTCTAACTATAAATACCTTTCTTGACTTAATCTATCCCACAAATGCGAAGTATACTCTTATTGCCTGGCATGAAAAGCACATAGATAATCACATGGTATCGTATCATATATAGCAATGGTGGGTTAAATGTACCCCAGAATACAGTCGAACAACGTTATGTTCTTCACTACTATTTCGCCAAACTCGTATCTCGCTTCGTTTCATTTCAACCCTCACATTCCCATATCTGAGCATTTTGAGTAGTAATTATATTTCCTCCACATTTTAGTAAATGGCCTTTTTAAGTTGATGTGTATAACCGTTCTAGTTTTGGTAGGGTTAAGGTGCAAAAAGTAGACAATGGTGAGAAACAAACACCAACTGCAGTTGATGTCGTACTTCGTGATGTAAATACAGAGATGACCAGGCCTCACCGTTGTAAAGAGTTATCTCTTCGTAGACGGATGTTGCTGTCATTGTTTTTTCTCATAGATCGTAACTCGTTCGTCCCCTAAACAGCATTGTGGAATTGAAAAAAGGGGCATTCTTCTATAAGCCAATTACCGTTTATTTATTAGTTACTCTCGAGTCCGGAATGATAGGGGTAGGTGGAATAAAAAATCTTTTCCTCAAAATGAATAATTGAGTTGGCTGTAATTTTTCTCTCGAAATGTATATAACTTTACGTGCTCTTCATTTTTTGAATTCATTAATAAATTTAAAACAATAATGACGCCATTCCCCACATGGTGGATTTTGAGAAAATTCGAGTCTTTCGCTCACTTTCCCACCAATCCGCAGTTGCTACTTAAAATGTAAACTGCAAAATCCATCATAGAACAGAGTGTGTAAGTAACTTTGATTGCAGTCGACAAAGCTTAAAACTGTAGGATGGTGCGATTTGTACCAAGATTTAAATATTTTTTCTGATCCCCAGAGATACCACGAAGTAGAGAGCACGGGGCTTAAAGGAAGACTCTGCTGATCATAATGGTTTGCAACAAATGCAACTACTCAAACGGTCTTTCAAAGGGTGTAGAAATGTCGTGGCTTTTTCATCGAGCTTGCCCACATGTGCATGTGCGAAAGTGCATAGCTTCTTTGTACCCAGGCCCTTATGTCCTTGCGTTCGCCTACCGATACGAAAGGGTACGATCCTTTGCTTGATTTACACCCAGTTTATCACCTGCCATTTTGACAAGAGGAAGAACGAAACGAAGTTAAGTATCTTCTATATCTGCAGCAGTGTGCAGTGACATTTTAACGGCACCATCGCAACGGGCATCGAACTACACATTCACCATTCGCATTTTGCGATTGATGAAACATAGATTGTGGTGTAGCCAAAGGGCGTTCTCGTTATGCCAAATACGACCAGTAAATTGCAAAGGTTGCCTTTTCTGTTTTCTGTTTTTATCTTATCTAATATCTTGTAACAATATAATAAGTCTTGACCTTAGTTAATAAGCCTGCAAGTACCAATTCCCCCAGGAATAATCACCTGCCAGCTCCAGCAGATAATGTGAGATCAGTTCCCTTCATTTTTAGTGCTTAACAATAAAAAAACCAACATTGAGAGGACTGCTCAAACTAGGAGGCGTGACAAGGTTATATTTCTGATAATTTGCTTCAGAATGAGGATCTCATTGCCAGATACGGAATTGTATATTAACGCTCATCGCTCTGTTACTTCAGAGTTTGTTAGTCAATAGTGATTTCGCTGTTGTGAACCGTCACAGATATTCTAAATGGAAGGGAATATTCTTTGGTAGGATCTTTGCCATAAGTTAGAATAGCACTTCTACATGCTTACAGTATTCTCTCTGGCCAGGATATTGTGGCAAACTTGTCGTGGTAGCCCTTTTACGTTAAACAAGAAATTTTGCTCCACAGAAACTGCAATGAATACCGGTGCCAAAGCTTGTCATTGACTGCATGGACCAATATGATAAAAACAATGTTGTGCACGGGTTCCAAGTATTATTGAAGCCCCCAGAGACCCCGTGCTACAACTCTGAGTAACGTTAGAGGTTATCAACAGTTTATTAGATAGTTATCTACTCTCTTCTCTGACTGGTGTGTTCAGACTAGTGTATATCAGGTCAGGTTGTGCTACCCTATACCACCTGTTTTCAGAATGAGTCACTTGACTGTAAGGGGCATGATTTAGAAAACCTGGAGAGAGACTTGAACCGAGACAAAAAAGTTAGATGGAAGTGAGGAACCATGAAAACTTTACATCAAACGCTCTTGATTAACTTTAAGAAGTTGTTATTGTACTTTGCCTGTCGTGACTGTAAGCTAAAGCCCAGAGTTATGCAGAATGAAAAATGCAGAACTCTAGAAAAGTACGAATTTCTCAGTTTTCTTAACGACTTGCAGGCATAGCAATTTTAAGATGATGATAGTGTATAACAATAGTAGTCACTGAGGACTCGTGTCGAATATATTATTTAAAATATATTTACCAGTAGTTGTATTTTGCCATTACATGTTGTATTGAACCCAACAGCAGTAAAGATAGAGAGGTTGCTAGCACCTTGAGTTTATGAACCTGATCAGCCTTAGACCTTTTAAGAAATGAAATGGAGCTGTTTCTCAGGAAAGCTTCATAAATATGATACAATATATTCATTGACAGGAGAAGCGTCTTCATCTACAGAGGCACTAATCAGTGAAATAAACTTCTTACCAAAAAAACCAAAAAAACAATATATATAAAACGCAATATATATACAGATGCATATGACCTACAGTAACGTGTAGCACAAGGTATCTAAAGTGCTGAAATTACTTCTATTTAACTCTGTAATTGCTGTTTCAAATTCTGGTGTTCTCATAGTTGGGCATATATCTCATGGGGCGAAAGCAGATTGGGTATTTGTGTAGAACAGCTACACAAAATAAAAAACATCGTCATGTGTAAAGCTTTGCAAGTGCTTCGCTTATTAAATTGAGTTTTACTCAAGATAGCATACCTAGAGTTTGAAGGACTGTCGGCGTGGGCCATTGTCCTTTTCTCGGTGTATCTAATCATAATTTCCAAATTCGTCCTTGTAACTGGTGCAGCAGCTCTTAGATAGAATTGATGATTTGCAGATTTCATTACAGGAGGTATTTATGGTAGATATTTAAACTCGGAAATCATCTGGAGTGTCACCGTTCTTGGGAGCAAGGGGTTTAAAACGGCAAAATGGCAGACAAAGCTTGTAACAATAGGATGTTTGATATGTTTGGCTATTCTCCGTTGTTACAGCGCTAATATAATAGTACATCTTCCCCTTATACCGCATGCTTCTGCGTAATCGAGATATTGAATCATAGGCACAAACTTTTCGTCGATGCACCTGGTTTCTGTGTTTTTGAGAATGCCGCTTAGTTCAGTACCACACATTCAGAAAATCCATAGATGGGCAACTTTTTATTTGACCCTCACCAACCTCTCAAAGTATGTACTTGCTCTCTGCTTTAATTTTGGTAACTGGAGGTTTGGTGACTGGTGGTTCGTCACGCAGTATGTAGCCCATGATTTGGATATCTAATATAGGACACTAAACAGTCCTATATTTCTTATAGAATAGAGTGTGTTGGCGTCATGGTCAGACATGAAGTAGTGTATTTATGGGCTGATTTTTCGTATCAAGTATCCGAGAAAGCAGTGTTCAAATCAATATTCGTACACTGTTTCCAGAGGATACCCTTTTCTTCCCTTTATACGGAAGCTGCGGCTATTTGACATCATTACGTGTGAAGGGGAGCTTGATTAGGTGAATGGTGGACGGTAGTGACTCGATGTTATCATTACTTTCGATTCAAGTTTAAATCATCAAACGAGGTAGCGATACCTCGCCGAGGTTACTTTAAACCGTTGAAATTTAAAAGTCTAACTATTTCATCATTGGGGAAATTTATCCCCTTGAGAAACCACTTGAATATAGTAGGCATTTGCAAGTAACGGCCAAACGCGGGTCCCGAGTTCATACTTCCTACGTGCATGGTCAATACCCGGAAACTGTCAGGTTAAACTTGGTTCTAAAGGCCATATTATTTACGTCCACAAACCGAAGTCGGTTGCTCCAATCAATAAATCGGTTCCTTCTAAAGGTGCAAATGGAGCCGTTTTGCGAACAGAATGTATCTGAATTGACTTACATATCACACGGCTTGTGGGAGTGATAGACCAATCAACAATTGTGAGAATTTAAGAACGTCCGTTTCTTAATGACATCATTTTCATCGCTCTCTGCGTACGAAGACGGCGCGGAGTTTTATGAAGGTTATTTTCAGACTGCATAGATAAGCGAATGCGCTTCAGGAAGTGGAGGGGGCAAACAAATAGAGTAGGCAGAACAGAAAATATGAAATTACGTGTAAGTTATTTAGCTATTCTACACAATTCCGTTCATTTGCCATTCAAAATATGCAATTAGAATAGTACTAACAGCTTTTAGTTACGACATACATTTTGGGCATATTATACAAAATTAGCAAGTATGAAAATGTTTAGCTGCCTCGTGCATCTAAATAAATTGAACTGATTAAAGAAATACTCTTTTAACATACATGGTAATTAACAAGAGAAGAATTTCACGCCTTCGGATAATTAGACACATGTGATTCTCATTGAGGAGAAAATGGGATTCCCTCTACTATCAGCAACCTTGACTTTATCCTAATGCTGTACCGTCGAATAAGTCGTTTTCTAGCATTTACTAGGGAGTCTACATTTATGATGTTCACGAAAATTGTTTATTTAACTCTACAACGATAGATCACACGGTTCATACACTGTGGGGCACCTTTTCCGCCCATTCGTGCCCACGTCAGGACTGTATCATCCTTATTATCACGTTTGTAAACCAACATACGGTTCCTAAACCCTTACATTTAGTGACTCGGCTGGCATTGTTTTACTTGTTGCTAACTCCCACACTTGTTAAGATCTAAAAAAAATTACTGCTTTTTCATCCTTCGTAATGTGTTACATTCATTCTCCACATGCTTCATATCCTATCAGTAATTGACATTTAGCCATTGGCCACATAAGTGAGACGTAGCTGCAACTATTCTAAAAACTTGCAAATCGTGTCACGTAACATTCCAGGTGATCGCTGTGATCAGTGTCTGGCAAAAACCTTACGCAGAGTTAATTCGTTAATTAACGCAAATTTCAAATTTTGTGCCAAAAATCAACCTTTTAATACTCTAAAAGCATCTAGATAAGAAAGGTTTTGTCTGTGCAAGCAGTTAAAACGTGTGACTATTCTTACCGATCCTTTATCTAATGCGTTTGTTAGCCGAAACACTGTATAAAAGCGACCTCATTTAATACCAGCTGCATACCTTCATCAGACATTTACAATGAAATGACGGCTATTACTAAAAGTGCCCGCAGTTATTTCAGGAATTGGACCTTCCATGTCGCGCTGATGTCACTGTTTATCTACATTTAGACGAAATACGGAACATGCTTATGATGGGCACTCATTTATTGACCAAGTTTAGGGGCTTACTGATTAATGTTATCATTTAGAAGGGTCTGCTGCCAAAACTGAAACTACATATATAAGCCAGGTTAAGCGTCCACAAAAGCGTCCAATACCTCGACTGATAGATTGCTGAATATTATGGTAAAGCTGTTCCGCATTTTTCTGCTGAGTCTACAAATTTAAATTAAAATCAATTTACATTATGATCACTTGCGACTGCACAGACATTTTGTGTGTGTTTATTGTATGCCTCTCACTCTACTTGGAATTTAGTTCAATTATTTAAACACATCAAGGTGGCGACTCCAAATACCCCAACATGGCATTTTGAATGGAAAATCTGCTGCCTGGGAGGTCGTGAAGTAAACAGCAGTAAATCAATGAAATCATTACGCATGCATTACCAAAAAGGTTGCGAAACTGTAGCTACTATTAAATTAAATATGACCCCCTGGCCTCCTATTCCTAGTCAGAGTTATGAATAACTACAGGCGATGATCTGACAACAATGTCTGTTTCCCAAAGAGCTCAGTTGCACCAAACAGTAGGGAAGTCTAAAGGGAAAAGACTTCACTAAGCTACTTGGAGACAATCGTTCATTCCAGGTTTTCAACTTATTGAACTAACTTTGACAAAATAAAATATTAAAGAAACTATCTCCCTTGGTTTTACAAAAAAAATCATTACGAGTTTAGGAAGCTTCAAATGCAATGACCGCCTCCTTCAGGAAGTAACGACGTTTGCTGTAAGTCAACCTTAACTGATATTCGAAGACGAGATGTCCAACTTACAATTGGTTCTCATTTGGTTATTGGATATTGCTTCGAAACTGTTCAATCAAAACCAAGAAATTTTAATAAAATCCAATAAAGTTTAACTATCTTTCTAAATTAAACGCTTTATAATCAACAATTACGTAAGATGGACATTTAAGTATTCTCTCAGCTCAATAGGTATAAGCTATTTTCGTTCATTTGCCATCTCCTTAACACCTCCTCACTTTTCCTACAATCTTTCAAGTTGATTTGCAGATCCTGCTAGCCCGACATGGTTTCTCTTCATGTAGTCTACACGAGTAACTGCCACAGTATAAAGGATATTTACTACTGACAATGATAGTGAGAAGTACATCTTCACTTGGTCTCATGTTGACACTTAAATCTGTAATTTTTTGTCGGCGCATGAACTGGAGAAACTCGTAATTAAGTTATAAAAAAGTGTTCCCTTTTAAAATTGCATTCAAAATATTCTTGAAATCAAAACAAGATGAAAATTGTTCATTGGAACGGAAAGAGTAGCCCTAATATTGTTTACCAATTATTGATTACCAATTTATTCACTTTTCATCCTTCATTTTTCTGAAAATGTTGCAACCAACGTGCAACTTTGCGCACTTGGCTAAGGTTGTTCCATGATGGGGCAGGCCAGTTAACAGTCAGATACGCGATTTAAAAGTAAGCCATATCAATGTAGTAGTGAAATAAGTAACAAATTACACATATTTTGGAAAGTGGCAACGTAAAGAGAATCATGTTAACACAAGAGGTCGAACAGGATTCTACAATTTAGAGCATGTTGCTCTACCAACTCAGAATGGTGACCCCGAGGGCTGCGCTCCGCGCTTTGTCTGACCCCATATCTGTGCCCAAACTCTCCCTTAGTTGCCACCGTATTTAGCTTTATTCAGTTATACTGGCCAACCTCTGTACATCTTATGACTTGTGTAATCAGCGACAACCATCCATGCAAACTATCTACTAAAAGCCAACTGACAACTTCAATGACGGTTCTTAAGGCAACTACCATTAAATAGAAATTATCATTGCATAAATTTCCTACCTAGGGATTTACTAAGATTTACTAGGGATACCTAAGTTTTTACTATGTTCTTATACCTTTTGAGAATCATAGGGGATGAAAAGTATCTGTTCTAGAAAATACTAGAATAAACACAAACCTCAAAGTTAGAAGAGGTGTGCAGTAACCCTGAAACTGAACTCTATTATACAGACTGTCTTAGCCAAACTCTAACTATAATCCGACAAATCATTTCAATGGTGCCACAGCTCTAATGCCACAACGTCCTTGGCTTCTGAAACGCACCGTTAGCAGCCCCCTCCCCCCTCTCACGACATTTGTATAAAACGATCCTACGGCTTGGGCGTGGTTATTAGCGAGTTGCAAATTAAAGGCAATAAGTGATACCACACGTTTTTAATTCAGAGAAAAAATTAAAACACAAAACTTGAAGTTTACGTCTCATTTGCAAACTAACCCATATTGCCCCTTCTATTACACAGCGCTCTTGAATTTTCCCATGTTCCCATGAGAGAATACCACGCACACCAAGAGCTACTGCGTTAAATTCACATTCTTTCAAAACCATGTGCTGTGACACAACCAACCGGCGTAATCACGAGACCCTGATAAAATAGCATGAAATCTAAAATATCTCCCACTACGTGCGAGAAAATTTTGACTGCTACGTAGCTTTTCATTAACAAGGAAACAGGATTCACTTTGAAGGAACCCGTCTACACTACTTTGCAAAAATACTACTGTTATTATTAAAACTACCGCCTCTTGCTGCATTAAGTACCTAAAGATAACCAACACTTAAGCATTCTACACTCTTCAGCAGGCCCTTCTAGAAGAGAGAAAAAGGAACTCAAGCAAGCTTATTGATAAATAGAGCCAAATGTAACAACCCCTTGAAAATGGGAAATGGGAGAGAAGCCCCAACATTTCTTACACTGATATGATGCATAATCCATGTTGTGTTATTAGCTATTTCAGGAAGCCCACAATAGAATCACCCGGTGTCCTTTTTCGAATCCTGCATGTCACAACGATGACTGGAATCATGTGCGCTATAGGTCAATTCAGAGCAAAAATTGGAATGCGCGTGGCTGCCTTTTTTTAATTTCAAACAGTGTTCGGATGGAAAGATATACAGATCTAAGATATGGCAAGAAAAGTGCTTTCTTCTGTCAGCTAGAAGTGACTTGTTGACTATGAAACAATATAACTACTCTTTCTCTTCTATTTACTTCTCTTCTTTCGAAGGGGCATTACATAAAATCGATAATATGCTGGCGCGCTTGGCTCTTTTAGATGGGCCTGCATTAGTTACGAAGGTGCCAATATTACGTGATAAAGATGTATATATCATGAATAATTTGTTACCAACTTAGCATATTAATTCTGACAAGTTTAGTGGCTTGATCAACTGGAATATTTTGCGAGCAACCTAACTCCATAAATCAAGGTAAAGTACTACCATACAAGATTAAGGAAACAATGAGAAGATACGAGAGATTAAAAGCAGAAGAAATTGTCCTTGTCGAGTTCAACTACAAGAAATTTCAGTGCTCTTCCACGGGAGGCTTTCTTATGTCACTTCAACATAAAATATTTTAAACTTTTATCATCCATAATCACCGATTTAAAAACGTGGAAATTCACTTATATTTTTGACTTGAGAATTTGCTTTACAACAGGC